>BRZM01000043.1:291273-380255 GCA_033238685.1 Lates japonicus | reverse complement strand
TTAAGTACCCTTGTGATAACTCCATCACCACTCCAAAAAAAAAAAGGGGGGGACGAGGGGGGATTAAGGGTTGAAACGTTTGAAGATGAAGAGGTTGCAATGACTTACGTAAGATGTACTCAGAGCTATCTGTATCGTAGTCGTTATCCTCTGGAAAATGATTGATCCGAAAACAGCTTCCTTTGTTGATACCTGGGGAGAAGCCAAAAGCACACTGACTGTAAGTGTGATTGATGATGATCAACAGGGAAGAAATGACAACAGTCAAAGCAAAATACTGTGTCTTCATAATAGAGTGTGACATGAGAAGCTCCAATTAAGACAGAAGATTCAAACAAAACTACATGTTGACCACCCACTGGATCAACACACAACTTTCATGATCCTGAAACAAATAACTTATAGAAGAGTGGAGTCTCTTT
This sequence comes from Lates japonicus, assembly GCA_033238685.1. Taxonomy (NCBI): domain Eukaryota; kingdom Metazoa; phylum Chordata; class Actinopteri; family Centropomidae; genus Lates; species Lates japonicus. Next base: position 379,833 of record BRZM01000043.1, on the reverse strand, counting down.
TTGGTAAAGAATATGTACTGAACTGTCCTGTTTTCACCTCTAACCATGTCAGAAACCATTTGAGGACAGGCTGCTGTGGAGATTGTGAAGTTCTCAAGCCCTCGGGCACCCTCTATTCAAAGACCCAGTCTCTTCACTGAGAAAATCTTCCCTCCACTTTTAAAAGAATAAAACATTGGGGCATTATGAATATTGAAAGGTTAGACTTTGAATTAAAAGTCTGATGCCTGATTTCGTTGCAGCTCCCTGTCATTTCTCTCTTTGTTACTGTGTTAGCTGCTCTGTATCTACACTAGAGACCCATACCACACCTGTGGATGTATCGGCTGACATGGGTGTTATTTGTATATTTAGACATATATATATATATATATATATATATATATCTAAACATATAGACGAGACTTAACATAGCATGAATTCTCACGTTTACGGCGCAAAAAAAATGCAAGAAGTGTAACAACAGTGGTTATTCTTCTAACAGAAAATAATCTCAGTATTCCATGTTGCATTTTCAGTGTTTGGATGGTAAGGTAATATGATGCTCCCTCAGTGGGTGGATGAGCTTAAAAATACTAAAATACATATAAACCAATTATTAAGTTCAAACCATGCCTCCCACTGCTGATCATGGAAATGTACTAAATCATGGAAATTCCAAATTGCTAATGTGAAAAAAAATCTAATCACATGATCATTAAAAACCTATGTTGTCAAAATTTCACTGCAAACATTGGCCTTTGAAGTGTGATCAAAAAGTGCCAAGATGAAGTGTAAATGGGAATTCGAATGTTCTTCTGAGCACATGCTTCACATTCACCATTAAAGCTGTAAACACTGATGTGTTTATATGAATACTCTGAAATGACTTCATCAGGGAACCCAAAGTTTAACATCTTTTCACTTCAAACAAGCTACTTATCAATTTTACAACATTCGGACCAACTATTCAGCAGATTTTCCTGAACTAAAGGGGGAGCTTTTGACTGTACTGCTTAGCACTATGGAGCATCATTATTACAAATGTGTCTCTGATTCCACTTATTGACAGTTGATGGCAAGAATGCACCAAGAAACTTAGTAATGGGCCAGAAAAGGTATGGAGGAAGATGACTGCAAGTCAGTAAACATGAATGTAAATACTCCAGGATTTAAAATATTTAACATATTGGCTCTGCTCATGTTTTATGGATACACATAATGTATTTTTGGGGACACTGAATGTAGAGATAACTTTGCTTGTTTACAAGAAAACTCCACTCCAGGAAACCTTTAAAGCCACTGTACTGTAGGTAACGGTCTGTCTGTATCTCACTGTTGACATCCACCCTCTCCGAAACATACTGTTGTAAATAGGTTGGTTAGCATCACTTCTGGGTGCATGGCATTTTGTGGTAGACAGCTCATATAGCTCAGTTACAAATTTGTAGGTGAACGTGTGTTATGAGGTAAGAAATGCATTCACCTTGTTTGTTAGGCAATGAGGATACACATAGTGTGTTTAGATGAGGAACTCTGAATGTAAACAAAAGAGTGTTTGTTAACCCAGGGCACCTTCAACATGTTTCTTACATAATATTGTGGCATGATTTAATTCCAGCCATCAGAACCAAATTTCAATGCAGAATTTGTCTGCAATTTTTTAATGGTTAATGTCTGACACCGCTAAGAAAGAATAGGGGGAAAAAGACAGAAATGAAATAATGAAACATACTTAACAGCCCAGACTCAGTTTATCTTCACTGACTCTGCTCTCTCAACCTCACTCTTTCAGTCTCTTTCAACTCTCATCCTCAGCACACTCTTACCGCTATCATGTCTCAATTACCCACTTCTCTCCCATCTCGAGTTCTACAGTGTTTTCCTCTTTAGCCCTCTCTCGGTTCGCCTTTGATTTTTTATGTATCAAGCACACTCTTTGGATCAATATAAAAGCACAATCATTGTGTAATATATTCAGTACACAGGGTGTGCGAGTGTATCTTGCATGTTTTATATATTTATGAGCTCAATGTTTCAGAGTAATTGGATTTTATCCCTGATTGTGTCATCCAAAACATAAAGGAAAAGCAGTGACAGGTGTGGGGTAAAGGATAGCAAGAACTAATCATGAAATTAAAAAACAAAAGGTTTTGTTTTTAAGATCAAACAGAGAGGGAAGATGTCAAAGAAAAAATATTATGTCAATAAATAATACACAGAAGGGCCAGTGAGTTAATAATCCAAGGAATGACGGTAAGAACGATAGAGGGAGGAGAGAGAAAGTGAGTGAGCTCAGTAGGGGAGGTATCTCCCCAGAGCCCATCTGTCTGAGAGACTGGAGCCCATCTTTTATTACTCAGCATAGCTTCACCATGGCAACCTCCCCCCAGCAACCCAGAATCACATTTCTAGCTCCGCTTCTCAGAGGACGCCTTTGACATCTTACTAATGCATTCACAAGGCTCACACACACACACACACACACACGCACAAACACACACACACAAAGCCTCAAAAACCAGAAAGCAGCCTTTATGATACAAAAAACCCTCACATAATCACATTAACTAAAAACACACTTGGTGAGTTTTGAAGTTGTACCAAATGTCTGCTTGAAACACGTCATATCTTTGAGTGCCTCTCCAACATGTTCACCGATCAGGGGATGAGTTGCTTAAGTGAGAGTTCTTGTTGTATTTCAGCATGACTGGCTGTGGAGCAAGACTTTACTTTGTTTCCTTTAACAGCTCATTTGCCACAAGCGCTCACCTTCAGTGAACCTCTTGCCCATCCTACAAGACACGACACTCATACAGATGTCTGTTTGGCGCACGGAGACAAACGTAATTTCTTCTACAAGGTTTACCCATTATTTATGCCACTCATTTGACCTAATACAGCTGGTTGGAGTTTGTTCCTAGAGGAGATTAGATTTTTTTTTTAATCAAGTCAACCACAAAGGGGTTGACAGGAACTGAAGGAATTATTTAAAATTTCAACATTTTAAGTTAGAAGTCACCACAATTTCAAAAGTAAGCCTTTGATTGGGTGTTATTAACACCAAAGTCATGGAAAGTCTTTTGGTTCAGCTAGCATCAGCTGCAGATACAGGTGTACCAACAGAGGCCAGTTACTGTAGATCAGCTTTCAGCAACGGTGTGGAACAAGTGCTTATATGTGAGAGAAAGAAAAAGAGAAAGAGCAAGTTTCAGCTCTGCCTGTAACACCCTACCAACGATATGAGCCAGTAAAGAGAGGATGGTGGAAACGACGGCAGATGTTTAAGAACAGCAAGCACTCCATCTCACTTCTGCTGATGATACTCTCGAGGGTTTGAAGCGAGACAGGAGAGCGTCTTTCCATTTACTTTACAGGAAACCCATAAATAGCAATGCATTTTTTAAAATCTAAAATTCCAGTAAGAGTAGTGACAGTGCAGAGCAAAAGTGCATGGAAAAGCGATCGTCACTTCAGGAAACAGACCTGTGGGCAAGTGTTGCCTCACTTGGATCCCCACCCCCACCCAGAGCAAGTCCAGTTAATTTTATATATATATATATATAGCGCCAATTCACAACAGATGTTATCTCGAGGCACTGTGCATATAGAGCAGGTCTAGACCATCCTCTTTATATTATAAAATTTATAAAGAGAGACTCAATAATTCCCACCATGAGCAAGCACTAGGCAAGAGTGGTTAGGAAAAAAATTCCTTTTAAGAGGCAGAAACCTGGCACTGTCTCATCTCTTTACATGTCTAAGAGCTGCTGCCTTTGTGTCACATGGAAACATGAGAGACGCAAGCTTCTGTCCATACAAAGTGTCATGTCTGCATCTGAATACTCCACAGTTTTGGGATTTAACCGTTTCTTGTGATGACATGCCCAACAACTATTCTCTTCTCAGTGAGGAAACATATCAAACATATCAAATCACAAATCCTGATGATTTTAAGATCTGCAGAAAACTCCATCATGGTGTTTACAAAGAGAATGCTTAACAGGTCAGCAACTGTATTTCTAGCTTCCAGCTTGCTGTGGTTGGCCCTCTGCTTCTGAGCCTGTCTTGACAATGTAATGTTATTTATTTACTTAGCCTAGTTATTTAGTTGGTTGGTTAGTTAAAATATAGGGACATCATCCAAAGTGGAGGTTTCAGCACCAGTAGCAGTGGACAGCGTCACAACATGCAGGACTGATGACTGATACTTTCATGGACCGACTGATTGGTTTCATTGATCTGGCCTCTCTCCAGTGAAGCAGTCGCGCGCGATGGTGCGCAACTCTTACCATCCAAACAATAACGAGCTGTTCTCACAACGTAAGAAGCACCAGTCCAAGCCTCCTCAGGCGTGTTTGTTGGGGATCAAGGCTACGCAGCAAAACAGACAAGTAAGCCTCGCTAAAGCTCTCCTCCTGTGGCTCAAACTTATTTAATTCCAGGCAATTTTAAGGAAGGAGTTGCCAAGCAACCGTATCACGTTAATTGAAATTAGGACGAGCCCTTAAATTATTACTGTAGCAAAATTTACTGCTCGTTATACGAAACGTAAAGCATTAAATGATGATTGCATTCCTCTGTATGTGACGATCATTGTTTGATCATGATGAGACCATTGTTTCGTCTCTTTTTTTTTCCAGAGACAAATTAAGGAAGGAGGGAAAACTGATGCAAACGTGTCGTTACGCACACACAACACCGCCTTTGCGCGCAACAAGCAGCAGTTTCCCTCCAATTTCTTTTGATAAAACACCACGCCCGTGTAACTTTCTACTGTAAATGCTATTTCATGCAACTGAAATATAACTGATAATGATGTTGCAGCCCCCGGGCGATTTCCATTTTTGGTGCGTTGTCACATCACACAAACTGGGATGTGTTTGTTGCGAATACTCATGGACTTTTCTGCACAAACGGACTGCGTTTCGGATATGTTCACTCAGTTCCCAGTTAGAGCATTTCTTTAAATACAGTTTCATTCCACCGACATAACATGGAATGACTATTTGATCAATCACACTGCGCACAACGCCAATTCTACACTGTAAAATACACAATCAGAAGGAGATCAGCTGGCACATCATCAGACAAAATGCTCATTAGCACCTGGTATATAACAACAAAAAGTTTGTAAACTAACGGACAAAAACTTACAAGACTTTATTTTACCTTCGATACAGCAGATCCTCCACAATCCAGAGTGCGTCAGGTCGCCTTTGACTTTCTTGGTTTGCATCTGGGTCTCGTCCGTGGTGACATTAGTGGCGTTGCAGATGTACGCCCGGGAGTAAAGCCAGTAGTCGGTGCCGATGGCGATGGTCATGAGGCTGAAGGCGGCGAAGGCCCCCACGATGGCCAGCAAAGTCTGAACCCCTCGGTCACACCATGCCATGGCGTCTCATAATGTGTGGATCCGCCACAGCAGCTTACGCGCACGGCGAGGAGCGCATGGTGCTCATGATTGTGGTCAAGAGAAGCGCTCGCATCTCGCGGTTTTTCCTCTCATGGAGCCAAGTCTCGATCCGTAACTGCTCCTCTCCCTCCTAAACTTCAGTCCGAGTTCAATCCAAGTTGCAGAGCTTGACACGACGGCAGTTTTCGTCTCATTCCTTTGAGTTGTCTGGACATGTTACATCCTGCCACAGGTGGCAAAAAATCTGGAGAAGCATTCCTTGAACAAGTGCACTTTTATCAAGAATTAGAAGGAAGTCGGCAACATTTACATCGATCACACACTGTTACTGGTTCTTTACAGTATGTTATTCAATATTAAACTGCACGGTTTGACAAAGGATGCGGCATCGTTCATCCAGACCACACCTTCCACGGCTGTAGCCAAGCCAATGGGAAACGGCGGAGTGAACAGCTGCTGGAAGAGGCGAACATCAAACCTACACTAACACATACAGTAATGTTAGGAGAAAAAAGCCTTTGCAGTTTGTATATCACATAATCAAGCAGGTTAATAACCCCATAGGTCATCAACCCCACAACCACATATAAAAACAGAACATACACACATCAACATGCGTTCAGTTCTGAAACTGGGTTTCAAACGTTTTCAAAAACATCTAAAAATCCAGAAAAGGATAAAATAAATAAATAAACACCATCACTGACAGCAGAGTGGAGATTAGAGAGATTTAACTTGTGGTTGAACCACTCTTTAAAGACGTTGAGAGCCTCACCACGGATGAAATATTTCTTTAAACATCCATCAAACCCACTTTGAAGTTGGAACAGTCTGCTTGCAAGATCACCCACTTAATAAAAGCAGTAGAAAAGTAACCACAAACTCAGATTTCATATTCCTAAATGAATACGGTCTCATTACAGTCTTCTCAGGGCCAGGCCTGTCACTTTAAGCCCTCAGCTGTTTGCGGATGGGGGTCTTTTTCTGTGGAGCAATCTTCTTGTTTCACACTGGCACAGAGAAAGAGGCGACCAGAGAGGGCCTGCAGTGTTTGGCCCTGGCTGCTGCTGTTTGTACTGTTCCATTTCTTTGACGCAGGGCCCCATCCTATGATCCCAAGCTATGAATCACTTCCTGGTCCCTGCAAGGAGAGCGAGAAGATTCTAAGAAGTGTGTGTCGTGGGCCTCAATGTATGTGTATATGTGTGTAATGGAGGGAGAGGCTGGAATTATGGGGAGTATGAAGGCAGAAAGAGGAGGAAGAGGAGGAGGATTAAAAGATAAAGTGAGGAAGAAAGGAGAGAAGGGTGGAGGAGAGGGTGGATGGTAAAATTAGTATATGAGACTGGTAGGACCAAAAAAGTGCATGCAGGAGGAGCAGGTAGAGTGAGTCAATGAGCTCACAAGTTTCATATTCTACATTTTAAGAAAAGAAAGGACGTTGTGCAACATTTCCGGCTGCGATGCGGAAGAGCGGGATTGGCTCTCAGTTTGTGGATCAAACTGGAAGATGTTCACTGGACTTCAATCAGAGATGCAATGTTAGAAAATTTTATTTGGTAGAATATTTTACACAAGTGCTCAGAAAGCTTATCAGTCAAGGTGATGTGTGTCAAATTTCTTCAAATGCTCATTAAAATGCTCACTTAAAGATGTTCAATACAAAGGATAACTGATAAGTTCACGGCCTGAGATAGAGGGAGAAGAGTTCAGCAGCTCTCAGTGCATGTATGCACAGTTCAACTGTTTGAGTGATCATGCAGAAAGTTTGAAGTTGATCACTTCTGTTTCAGGTAATTGAAAATTGCAAGTCAGCACTGTCTGATAAAATGATCACTGACCACTGAGCTCTTTCTTCATCTTGGGGAAGAGGTAGTAGGCTTTGGGTGCCAGATCAGGTGAATAGTGTGGGTGTTTGATGAGTTCAAATCTACATTCAGCAGATGAGTGCACAAAGGAAGATGTATCAGAAATATCACAAAAGTTAATAACTTCAGACTTTCACATGCAACAATTGACCTGCATGTGTGTATAAGGACTGTTTGAATCATCTTCTACCTTAGGCCATGAACTTATCAATCACCTCTTGTATGTTAGCTCATTGAACAAACTAGTTTTCATTAAAACAATGTCAATTTATACTGTTTTTCCTATTTGGCAGAAAAATGAAAAAGTGCAGACATAAACTGAATACTTGCTACAAAATTTTGACAATGAAATAGAAGAAAACCAAGTGCAAACTTGGACACAAAGTGCACAAAGTTACAGGGAATAATAATTCAGTGTGGAAACTGTGGGCTGGTTCATTATGTTTATTAAGACTGTATTCAGGGTGTTTAATATGACAGTTTTCTTGACCTTGCAGCTTTGGCTTGACTTATGATAAACTGAATACCTTTGGGTTTTGGATTGTTGGTTAGACCAACAAAACACTAGGTCCTCTTTGGTTGTGTTGGTAAAAACAAAAAAAAAAAGCTTCTGAATGGACCATGTGATGAGATAGATTTCTTGTGTAGTGCATAGAAGAAATGAAAATTTGAACATGTTCAACTCCAGGAAAATGGTGATGAGGATCATAAGATATGTGCAGATGTTGAGATTGTGGTGAGATAGTTTTCTCAACTGATCTTGAGGAGTTTAATGAAAAAAGTCAGAAGCTAGCAGTCTCTTTTGCCTACGGTAATCCTCATCACCGAGTGACGAATATTTGCACTCTACCGGGACATTCATGATGTTCAAGCCTAAATGATCTTCAAAGACTTATCAACTTTAAAGATTATCACCTTTAAGGAAGAGCTGTATAGGATTATGTTAATGGTAATTTGACAGTTCATACTGGATAGCACAATGTGACATAGTGACAGAGGAAGGTGGCATTACTGCACTTAATGGAAATTATTTTGATTAACAGTTGCCATATGTGGCGAAGATGGTGATGCTGACAGTGACGGCAAAGAAAAAAGGCATGACCAAAAGCCAGTGAATGGGAAAAACAACAACACAGATAGCTGAGGCACAAAAGCATGAAACCAGAGTGAGACGTGACCTTGATTCACCACCTTTCTCAAGGAGAATCTCTGATCTATCAGCATCTTTCACCACCATTCAACCTACCTGTCTGAGCAACACAGAAATGACTATCCCTAAAGCCAGGTCCAGGAAAATGTGTCTGCTTTGACTGATGCAATGACAGATAAAGGAAGGTAAATGTAGTGTCTTCCTTATAACAAATACACTGTAATATATTAATTTCTTGTATGTGAATGAAATTATGATACTATATTATGATGTTGTGAGGTAGTCTGTGTGAGTGAAGTATCTTTACAGTTTTTTTTTTACTGAATGTTTGTATATTCATTCTCTTTCAGGTGGCCTGAGTCTGTGACTGTGTCCCGAAAGATCAACCTGCAGAACCCATCTCCTGGGCAACCCTTCATGCCAATCAGCTGCAGCCAAAGAAGCTCACCCCTGGCATTTCAGCTCTCCTTCCCATATTCCTATGATGACTCCAAATCAGTGGCCATGATTCATCGTGGAATGAGTGTCATCAGTCAAGGAGTACAACAGTGAGTTTGCAATGTTGAGAATGCCATGGAGTTCAGCAAAAAATGTGTGTTTCCAAAAATGGACATGAACAGGCCAAAAGTGTTCAGCTGAAATTCAAAAGACACATGGGTGCATTAGTTGACGTGATTGAGGAAATGGGAAAGCCCTTCACAGAGGACAGCAACAACTTTCTGGAGTTAGACAGAAGAGAATTAGTAGACCATGCTGTTGTGGATGTTGTTTGGCTTGCCAAGAGGATCGGCCAAGAGCAGTACAAAGTCTGTGTTGCAGCGATACAGGGATATCAGTCCTTTAAAGACAGACAAAGAGAGAAGACTCAATCGTGCCTACCCTCCATCACTCTCCCTTCCTGGTGGACTACACTTGGGAAGCAAGCTTGATCTGTTAAGATGCTTAAAAACAGTATAAGCAGTGCCCCAGATAGTGCCTCAGGAGACAGTGCCCCAGACAGTGAGGTCCAATCTAGATGGGTCAGCAGTCATCAACAGGCCGAAACCAGATGTAGCAAAAATCTTTAGTGACTTTTCCAGTGAGCTCCTCATACCTTACAAGAGAAACTTGAAAGGGCCAACAGAATGGATATTTTATGGGACTGCTATGAAGTTATAAGCTAAAAGTGCAAGAACAAGAGTGGATGGGAAAAAATACCATATAATACCCTAGACCCTAGAAATATTTATTTTTTATTATTTATTTTATTTTGTGTATTTTCATTAGATTTAAGTTCATTTGGATACTTTTGTCAGTAGTATACATATTTTGAGTTTCACAAACTAACTGCTCTGTGTTGTTTCTTTTATACTTAGTTAGTGTGTTATGTGTTACAGTATGTGTTTTATGTTATCCCAGTTGTGTGTAACTGGTCTGATCAGCTAGTGTATATGTCCCCTCTGTTCTCTGTTAGGTAGGTTATAATCTACCTCTACCTCTCCTCATGCCTTCTAGTCTGGTTCCTCTCATGCTGCAGTGGTTAGCACTATCGTCGCACAGCAAGAAGCTTCCAGGTTCGAGCCGGACTTTGGATTTTCTGTGTGGAGTTTGCATGCTCTCCCTGTGCCTGCGTGGGTTCTCTCCAGGTACTCATTGCCCGTAGGTGTGAATGTGAGTGTGAATGGTTGTTTGTATCCATATGTTGGCCCTGCGATGGACTGGCGATCCATACAGGGTGTATCCTGCCTCTCGCCCAATGCCAGCTGGGATAGGCTCCAGCAGCCCTGAGACCCTTAATGGATACGTTTCTGGGTCCTCACAAATCCAAGGCCCTCCCTGTGTTCCATGCCTTCACTGAGCAGTAACCAGGGGCAAGAAGGATTCCTGGAATGATTGGAGACCATCGTGGTGAACTCTTTCATAGGTAAGTCAGTCCATCCTTGAACTCTTAAGATTTGGCTACAATAAAGGTTGCCAGGCTCACTGCAAATATCGCCTTTTCTGGGTTATCATGTTTGGTGCAGGACCTATGATGCAAACTACATAATTTGGTTATGCCAGAAAGTAAAATGGCCACCACAAGGCGTGTTTGTGATGTTCCATTTCTGAAAATGTTCAGGGCCCCAAACTGTGCAAGTGTACATGTTTAATGCTTTTATGAAAAAGGGAACATCATTTTCACATATCACATATAGTATCATGTGATACAAAACCACCAGCTTGTTTTTTGCTGTTATATTGGACTGTTTCAGATGCTACCTCATCTCTGATACACACACATCTTTAAAACAGTAGTACTGAGCTGCTCAGTCTTAAGTCCCTACAATCCACTACTGTTACTATGGCATGCATGAATAACAAGAGCACGGAAGGAGCTATGAATGGAAAATGACATATTTAATTGAAATATGGCATATCAATTTTTAAAAAAAAACTCCACAATCATCTAGTTGAGTCATGTTTTGTGTCTCCTCATATTATATGCAATCTCACAACTACAGCCTACAACAGCCACAGCTCTTAACTAACCTCAGCTCTCAGAAGGCAAGAAAAACTCCACAAAAGACAAAGAAAATAATCCTCTGCTTATGAGGGAAAAAACATGAAAGAAACATCAGGGGAGACAATTTAAGTTCTTCTCCCTTCCCAGGATGTCTGGTGTGCACTATGGGTGGAAAAAGGCAAATTAGAAAAGAACAAGAGAAAATGTGCAACATTTAGTAGAAATGCAGGATGAGATTAAGAAGTCAAATTATGATAAATCCAATTGCTCAGGGTAAGACTTTCTCGGCATACCAAGAGATCCCTCAAACCTCAAGACTGAGACTCTGCAGAACAGATGTAAAATGTACCATACTGACTTACCGTATGTGCCCTGGTTTTCCAGCCACACTGTCCCATTTCATCTCAGCCAGTATGTCTGTGATCCCTTCCTTTGCCTCATGTGGTTTGGCTTGCAAGTGCATTGTCCTTGGGTTATTTTTTGCATTCTGACTAGAGGTGTGTGATTGCTGCTTTTTCTCAGTACAATTGATGTGGGTTTTTCAGATAGCCTGTGTGAAATGCCTGCAGTAATGGGAGTACACAGAGGCCACTGATAATGACTTTAATTCTCATCATCACCATGTTCCAAAGTTCTTTTCAACTTCACTTCTTCCTCTCTCCATTTTCCAGCTTCTCTATTGTCCCTGCTTAACTTGAGAGAGTGCTTTGGCGCAGCTTTCCTGTTCACTCTGGTAATTGATGTCTCCTCTGCCAGCTTCCTTTCTTACGGTGTTTTCTTCTCCCATGCAGATTGTCAGTGCCAAGAGAATCTCCTCTTATGACCTTTCTGAACTTGCTTTACAGACATGGCAGTGTTGATAGTGTGTCTTAACTGCTTTTTTGCACTTGTTTTGAGTATCTGCCACAGTCTGGCCTATCGAGTGAAAGAGATTAATGCTCCATGGCTGCCTGGTGCACAGCATAACTAAGAGTGCCAATGTGCCAGGGCTATTTAGATAGGAAATTGGATGCCCTATCAAGGAAGCAATTTGTAATTTCTTTTGAAATTATTTTGTCAAAATTCAGACTGATTTTGGCAAAATTGTAGGGTGAAGTCGGAAGCTTTTGGATCTTGTGCCTTTTGAAAAGCGAATGAGAGAAAGAGGGACCAAGTGAGATGGGGATGAAAGATCGACAGAGGCGAGAAGAGAGGAAATATTAAAACTTTGAATATGCAAAGGAGATATAAACCAACTGAGATGTGTCGTAAAAGTTCAACTCGAATTCAAAGAAAATTATTTTAGGCCTCTGGGACCAGCAGAGACAGAGTTCTGTATGTGTGTGGATGTGTGCTGTTTTATTTCTGGACATACAAGATTTAAATGGTAGAGATCAGCACAGCTGTGTAACAGCGTTTAGTTAGAATACTGTTTCTTTACAGAAATTGCCTTCCAAATTATATATCTTTTATGTTTTTGGTTTTTTTTATTTTGTCAAAGCTGTTTGCTATACACTATACACATTAGATAGTAGTTGTATAAAACCTATCTAAAGTGTTTGACAGATGACAGCAAGCACTATGCATTAAACACACACACACAAACAATATTAAAACCATCTGCCAAAACAGCTCTGACCTATTGAGGTATGGACATGGAACCTCTTAAAGTGTCCTGTGGTCCCCCCCGCTGATCAGTGTATGTGTACATTATTATAAAACTGACAAACAGGTATTCATCCATCCATCCATTATCTATACCGCTTATCCGTTAAGAGTCACAGCGGAGCTGGAGCCTATCCCAGCTGTCATTGGGCGAGAAGCGGGGTACACCCTGTACAGATCGCCAGTCCATCACAGGGCCAACATAAAGACAAACAACCATTCATACTCACATTCACGCCTACTGGCAATTTAGAGTTACCAATTAACCTAAGCTGCATGTCTTTGGACTGTGGGAGGAAGCCGGAGTACCTAGAGAGAACCCACACAGGCACAGGGAGAACATGCAAACTCCACACAGAAAAGCCCCGAGCCCGAACCAGGGCTCAAACCCAGAACCTTCTTGCTCTGAGGTGACAGTGCTGCCCAACAGGTATTCAATATAACAAATTTTCTCTGTTGTGGAAAGCTGAAATTTGCAAATGTTGTGTCTCTGTACACACTGCTCATAATGACTGAAGTCAGCAAAACTGTCTCCAAAGAATCTTTTTTTCCTATAATGTGAACAGGGTTTGAGAGAATTGGAAAATACTCTTGTGCACTGTAAGCTGCTCAGTTTACAGTTAATACGATAGAGGATCATAGTATTCATTAAGGTGTAGTTAGTACTGTGCAGCCTGCTGATTGAATGTCCTTACATTTTAATTACAGGAACAGAAAACATTCATGCTCATTATTCAAATTATACAAAAAATAATGACCAACATGAGCAGTTTTATCCCTGTTCTCTTGCTTGTCTTTTGGTGTTGCTCTGGGATGAGATGAAATAAAAACACATGGATGCTGCAGTCACCAGTGAGGTGTTGTGTGTGCAGACAGCGCCTAGAGCAGAATAGAGAGATAAAGAGCATATGAGATTGGGCTAAAAGAAAGCAAACACAGACTCAGCCTTTAGGCTGCCAGAGGCTAGCTGTGCTACAAGATATAGTTTACACCAGCAATTTTTTTTCTTATTTCTCACGGTAATATTAAAGACATAGAGACCTATAGCTTTAAAGGAAAATTACAGCTTTTTGCAAATTAGGTCTTATTTTAATAACTTTGCTCATCATTTCTCACAGTTACACCATACTCAAAAGGTAATTGCTGAGATCTGCGACAAAGCTGGATAGGAGTAATGAGCGGTCAGACAATCAGACAGATTGTAAACAAGCTGACAGTTTGCTCAGATTATCACACACCGTCCTTGGAGGTAAAACCATTAACACAAAAGTGGGTGCACCTAAAATGTCCATGATAACTTCACATTGCACAGGAAAACTGTGTGCATGCATAGTCTGGCTAACCAAGGTTGTCTGACACTTGTGTCTCTTGCTCTTTGTAACTTCTTTTTAGCAATGTCACCATGATGTGGTCAGTAGAAAACCACTATTACTGATGGGAACAATGGCCAAATCTATGAAAATAAGAAGGAGATAAAATAAAAGGAGAGTGAGAGGACTTGCTTTAAAGGTGACTTTTTTCTTTTCTTTTCTTTTCTTTTCTTTTTTTTGAATGAAGAGATGCTTGTGTGCTCCACTGTTACGCCAAATGGAACAAGCTGGCACAGGGAGAGGAAGGGAGAAAGAGAAACAGACTTTTCGGTGTTTTTAATTTTCCTTCTCGTTTAGCACAGAGTGGTATCAGCGCCGCAGCGTTCGGCCCCTTGGTGGATTCAAGGCCCTCGGTGCAGACCATCTGTCCCCTGTGCCCGCTGACTTTTCAAAATCCTGCATGTTCAGGTCAGTGGCCTCAAGCAGTCACTACTGTGGGTGGTTTGGAGATCTTGAAAAGGGGTGCATATTGGAGGGCTGATCTTCAAAGACTAATTTTCAAGTCCCATTAGTCCAATCAGGCTTTGAACCCAGCTGCACAACATCAGTGATTAAAAGCAGGGAGTTCTCTCTGAATATTTCAGGAAGCCAAGCTGTTAAATCTTCAAATAAAATTGCTTTGTTGATAATTGATTTGGCAATCATGTGGGGATTTTCTCATTTAAAAAAAGGTAAAAACAAGCAAGCAAATGAATTGATTCCATTAAATAGTAATGAGTTTGGGTTTAGTAGATAACATGCTTTAAAAGCAATCGTCTAATGATAGGAATGCTGAAAATGTGTTTACCTCTTTATCTTACATCTGCTTTCCTAACTGCTCTGTAATGGGAGTAAATAACGTGCAGCAGTGAGAAACGCTGCCTGGGCTGTTACAGAGTGTTAGAGGGTTAGAGGGTTACCTCCCAGTGACCCAGACGGACACTGACCCCAAGCTAGACTTCAGCTGAGGCATCTTCATTGCATATCATTCCCCATTTCTCTCTCCACATTTTTTTTTCTACTCTCCATTCTCAACTTAAAGTAACAGACACACGGTTAATTGTCAGTATTATCATTATAGCATTACCATGCAAACACGTACATACACTAAAATAAAAGCATCAAACACATTGCAAATGTTCAAACACACAACTCATCATACACACGTACATCACATCATCATCATCATCATCATGACAGAGACACATGCATTTCTTTGACTCTGCTGAACAACCCATATATTCTCAGCTGTTGTGACCATCCATAGAACTTCAGAAAGAAAGCTAGTTTTATTCTTTCTGTCTCTACAGATTTAATGAGTAAACATGGCTCAGAGATTTCTTCCACAGTGTGTAGCACACTGTCCCGTTCTCAGGACCAGTGTTTTGTTTTTGTTTTTTAACTTCCAATCAGTTTTAAAAAATGGAGGCAGTACACAGGCCTAATCATGGCCCAAATGTACCAGAAGTGTGTGTGTGTGTTTGGTGCTTGTTAGCAACATCCCTCACGGAATTGATCCCCTTCTTGTTTGCCTTTAATTTTGTGTCTGCTTCAAAAACAGCAGCAAACCCATTTCTTTCTGTCTGATATAACCCCTGGGCCTTATTTTGTTGTTCCTTTCTTTCTCCTCAACTTTTTAAATCATATACGCACCCATGTTTTAAGACACCGTCCCAACTAATATAAGAATATAATACTAGTACTTGTGTTTTTGATTTTATCATAGTGATGGGAGTGGACTAAAGCATGAACAGCTCACAGTTCAGCACAGTCTAATAACAACTATCACAAAATACATGTATATCTTCAAAAATTATTCTGAAATCAACACCACTGTGTCACAGCATCAACAAAACTCTACACAGATGTTTGTTCACCTTCAGAAGCAAGAGAATAAAAGCATATAAACAAATAGAGAAACAATTCAATTATCCGGTTTTTGATTAAAAGTACAGTATGTTTTGTTATTTTTCCTCTTTGTGCAACAACTTTCTCAATTCTTTGTGTATGTTTAATCTGAAAAGATTCTCCGTTTGTTCTGTTTTGAGATTAAAAGAGCAGGGGGTTCGCAGCTGGAGTGAAACAAAATAAACAGTCACAGAGTGAAGAGCTGATCAGTCCCATTAGTGTAACACACACACACACACACTCGCTTGCAGTGCCATCAGATCATGTTAAGTCATATTCTTTAATTAATTGTAGTTAACAAAGCCAGCACAGAGCAAAGAGCTCATGATACAGATGAAATCTAGTGGGAAACATAAAAAAGCCACAACTTTCACCATTAATTAGACCTGACAAACATTTAGAGCCTTGAGGTCTGTGCCGCCATCTACTCATCCTTCAGGCCTCTCACTGAATGAAGATTAACCTGCTGTATTCACAAATAACCTATTCAGCAGAAGGCAACCGAAGATTTGTCTTCTCACACACAGTCAGAGAAAAGACAGAAAACACTGAGGTGGAGCAAAGCATGTAAAGTGCATGAAAGATGTATCCTATTGTATGTATTTCCGCTACAGTTAGTAGATTCAGCTGAAAAATAAGATTGTAAAACTGACTATAAGACTATAATTAACATGCTACACATTGATTTGTATGGGGACAATGTTGCACCAAACTGCCTTCAGAAATCTGCCAATTTAATAAGGCTCACTTTCTAACCTCTTTTGGTGCCACTTTTCAGTTCCACAAAGGAACTGTCAGACAACACACACACTGGAGTAAAATACAAACCGCAAGAACTGATTAATCTGTTTTTCTCACCATCCTCTTCCACAGAAATATGCTGCTCTGAGCAGAACCAAACAGTGTGATCAACTTCTTAGCTGAGATTTTGGTGGGATAACAAAGTGGATCAAATAAGCATATCAGATCAGTTTAGCCATGCCAACATGCCAGAGTGACAATATTCTGAAACAAAATCTCATTAAGTATACAACAACCCAAAGTGGAAGAAGGCTTTTCTACTGTGGAACCTTCTTCCCGTTTGAGCCCCAGAGGCAGAAGTCCTCTGCACTTTTAAGAGCAGCCTTAAAACTTTCCTCTTTGATAAAGCTTGTAATGCTGTTTCTCAACCCAACCGGTCGAGGCAGATGGCCGCCTTTTTTCCCTGCCACTGTCACCTAGTGCTTGCTCATGGTGGGAATTCTTGGGTCTAAATATATATATATATATATACGTGTGTGTGTGTGTGTGTGTGTGTGTGTGTTACTGGAGTGTAAAATAGAACAAAATCTAACATGGTGATTTGTGTAGGGAGAATGAGAAAAATATTTTTTGCTTAATAGCTAAAACTGGTTAATAAAACATTAAAAAGAAAAACAGATTTCATAGTTCCTTTTGGGTGCAGTTCCTACATGTTGTTAAGAAATAGTAATTTCCTTTTTGTTGCTGGTACAGATCTTACAGATGCTGCTGATTTAAATTCTAAGACCCCAGAATCTGTTCTGGATTATCTTTGGGTTACAGGCAAACCTTGCTGTAGCTTTATCTAGAAATTAAGCCTTTAAGAATAAAAACAGTGAGACAGAATATTACACGAAGTACTACACAGGCCATTCAAATTATGATTCATACTTGTATGGTGATGTTGCTGCACCAGACTTAATTTAACAATGTACCAATTTATTGTGGCCTTGATTTTTAGAAAACACACAGACCTCTTAAATATGAGCTAAGTGGTGTGGCTCAGTGACCGTTGTCCACCTCCTCCTCCTTCACTTCCCCCTCTGCACTTACTAATACAGACTCTATACATTGAGTGGGCTCTTGCAGAGTGAGGGGGCAGGGCCCATGGGGTGCAAGGGTTTGAAAATGGAGCAAACTTGCCCTGCAGCGGGCCTACTAACTGAGCATGATGAATGATGATGGTGTGAGGAGGAAGAATTGCAGATGGGCCACTTTCAATAATATTGAAATATTGTTTGCTCACTTACATATTGCTTTCTCTTTCAATGAACACTATGCAGAGGAGGTTTTAGTTCACTGGAACAACACTAAAGACAGATTACTCCAAGGCAAAGTCAGCCAGGGCTTGTTAAACCACTGTTGGGATACCCCAACAGCCTTTTCTGACCCCCTGGCATCTTTCCATTTCACATGTTAGAAAATCGAAAATTTCCAATGTTTTCAGTTTTTAAGTAAAGCCTCTGCACAACTGTCTGTTACCACATTACAAGCTGTTCTTCCGATGAAATATATTAGATGGTATGGTGGTTGATAACAGGTCTATTTCATTCATATCTCAAGTATTCAATGTGCTACATAACCATAAAACTATTCAAAACTCCTCTAATTCCTTACTTTTCATGTTTCTTCTCATTCATTGCCTCTGAGCAGCTTGACCACTAGTTATGAATCTGTATTTCCTAAAATGCAAACAATAAAAGTGATGGATAGTTACCTTATCCCATCCACACTACTTAAATATCAGTTTATTGATACAGTATGATGTTGAGGATGGCATCCTTCTTGCAGGTGGATAATGACAGTCCTGATTTTTGTTTTCTGACTCAATAGCTTTATTTTTTTCTCAGTTTGAGAAAATCTATGATCTTTTGTTTTTCCCTGTTTAGCACTGTAGCGCTTTTCAGTAAAAGTGCATGAAATTGTGTTAAGTCAGTTAGTCTCCCCCACACAGGGCTCTATGTCTCTTGTGGTGGCCGGTGTTTTTTCTTCATCACTCTAAACTCAGGACTTATAAAAAGCTGTGTACTTCACAGAAATTACACTAGATGGAGCTGTTGTCAAAAGGCACTGGGCTACCTCCTATCGGTGACAGTTTCAGAGGAAGTCGTGAAGACTGTGTCTACTTAGACAATAAATCAAGTTATTTTCTCCTTCTAATTCAGTAGGAAAAGAACTGTTAAGAGTTTAAGTGTGTAACACAAAATGTGCAATTCCCACCGACAGTGAAATTTGCAACATGTGCTTTCGATGTTGGTGGATAATCAGTTGGGAACGTGCCAGCTCATCAGGTCAATACATGAAACTGCTCATTCGCTTTGTGGACACATCAGTACATGATGCAGATTAGCTTTTTCCATCCTGCTGATAGCCCCATTACATCTCATTCACCCAGATGGATGAGAGCCAGCTCTCACAGTTGGAGCAGTACTGGTTTCACACTGGCACCGTGTCTAATTCTCTGTGGCAGATCTGACTTTGTCACTGTTTGAGGGGCCTACAGAACTAATGTGGCTTGACAATCCATAGGAGAATTCACTCTTTTTAATAAGTATTTTTCTAGTGCTCAGAGTGTAGCCTTAGAATATCTTTATCCATAAGCTCAAACCAAGCTCAAGAAAAAAAAAAAGAATATAATCAATAGTTGGTATTTGTTGTTTCAGTCAACATCTACAAGATTTCATTGATATGCATTTCTACTCTGTCTCAATAGAGGGCGACATTGTGATGCAAATTAATCATAACTTTAACATAAATACTTTTCTTTCATGACTAGAACTGTTTTCACTGTAACATAATATATCACAGCAAAGTTTTCACTGCCCCAGTAACAATGACAAGCCTTTACTGTCTTATGGTCCAGATAAACAGGGACCCGCACATAACCCATTTATACAACTACTATGTAAAGCCATTTTGTCTCTTCTATCATGTGACTCTTATCTTTTGGGTTTTGTAGCAGTCACTAAATGGCTTTCTAACTGTGACACAAATAATAATTTTCATTTCTACCATGATAAAGTGGTAAATATACATATCTGGCCAAAGACTGGGTCTTATTTTTAGAGGTACTGAGTGATAAATGTAATTCATTTAGCACTATGACACATGCACTACAAATATGAATAGCCTACTGTATAACACAGACATTTCAGACACATAAGTAGTTATCGGAAAAACAGGCATATTGTTTATCAAATCCCATTAAACTTTATTTCTTTGAGTATACATATTCCATTGCACATTTAACATCATGAAAATGACTCTGTAAAAATACACAGATATTGACATTTCATGTCTGACAATGACACCATCTGAATACTTTACATTTATTTAAGTATAACATTATGCAAAAGCTCACATTCTCAATGTGATGCAGGAGGCGAAGCAGCTGTCACATATACTGCAGATCAATCTACCCTACAGAACGACCATATTTTACATGTACTGCCATCTATACAAAAATGAGTCTATATACACACTGATGATGAGTTCATATTTACAATGTTTAAAATAAACAAAATGTAACTGGTCTATATATCAGAACAGTGCTTAAGAGAGTGAGTTAAGCATGGCACAGTTGTGTAACAGTGTTTATTAGTTTTATGAGTCTATGTTTTGTTTACACGTTCTGCAGGTGGAATACCATGACCCAGTGATGAAATGTTGCATGCCATTAATAATATGTGGAATTCACACCATGCAACATTAAATACTGACAGTAATTATAATTTTAGTAATATATCAAACTAACATAAAATTATTGCACAAGACAAAATGTTTTGCTGTCATATGTTTACTCACACTTAACGCTGCATGAAATGTATATATTCAATACTTTGCCACTTAACCTGGATACAACTTTTTCCTTGGCACACTAGGGATTGCAGTATATTTGTAGGTCAAACATTTACAAATATTATATTATCATTATAAGGGGGGAAATTACAAAAATATCCTTCTATAATTTGGGTAAATATATCTCTATAGGAGAGGTATTTTATTCTCATTTAGCAGTGTTTCCCTCAGTACATCTTACATTCACAATGGCTCCGTATCAAAATAATCTTTCATATAACCTGACTCATTCACATTCCCCATCAAAATTACGACCACAAAAACTCCATCTTCTCCCCTTTGGCCTTTTCTTCTTATTTAAACTTCCGATTCCAATCTGATAAGCACAAGCAATGCTGTCCCTATACTGCTTGTTTTCTTTTTTCTTTTTAATTGGTTTGGTTTGTATTTAATTACATAACCAACTAAGAGGACCACTGCACACAGGAATCATAGATTCTCTGTAAACATATAAGCTTTGTTTACATCTGTACTGTTTGAAACACTGATGTAAAACAGTCCTCTGTTGTTATTAATGATAGGTTATGGGAGCAAATAAAGCATTATTTTTGTTTTGTCTGTTTCCTTTACAAGATTATACAATAATACACTCAAAAGTTTATATAACCATTAGCATATTCAGATTTAAATAGAATGTATGTCACATATCTGGACTAGCAGCCTATAATACAAACCTTTCTTTTGGCGTCAATGCTTAAACTGCTGACAGTTGAGAAAAAAAAAGTGAGGTTCACGTGAAAGGTTAAATACCATCTGTTATAAACCCAACTCTCCCAGCAACCCCAAGTCAACCCCAGTCAAACATTTATTTGTTTATAAAATTTCATGTCAATTAAAATGATTTATTTGAGTGGTAAATTCACATTCATCATGTGTATCACAAGCTCTACACTTGAACATTGAAAAGAATTACACATGAACACGTCTGAAACTGTGATGTGCATGAGAATGCCCACTGTATGTTACAACAACAAATCATGTTCTGAACAAAGTGCAGCGTGCTGCATTTGAATAGTGACAACTGAGGATGTGAGTTTAACTTGCTCGTGCACGCTCAAAACAGCTGGTGCACATGTGCAATTTGTAGACAAAAGGAGCTTTAACAATTTAATTTTAACCTTTATAAATCAGAGGTCTGCACAGTTTGAACAATGATCTTATGATCAAACTGAGGAAACATTCTGTCCAGAACCACCCTCTAGGATTTATAAAGTTTCCTCTACACCAAGGTGGTTTCACTGATTATCTTCTGCTTTCTGACTAAAAGAACCTACTATAGTGTTTGGTTTTAAAAATGTGCAGACTCCATTGCACATAGTTGCCTATTCAGTTCTAATTCCTATCCTAAACTCTCCATGTCTGCAGATGTGCAGTGTGTAATCCTGTCAGATAGCTATCAGGATTGTGGCAGTACTACAGGCAGAGGGTGGACTTGCTCACTGCAGGCTGAAGCTACACAAGTTACTCCTCTTAGATGACCTCACCCTACCTTGATCAGTTCAGCGGGTTGCCAGTCACCCATCGCTAAAAACTAGAGAGGAAAAGCAGATAAAAGTACAATCTTGTCAAACTCTTTCCTCTTTCATTTTCTAACAGCTCTCCCTGGAATGAGACAGGTTAGCTGAGAATAAAGTGAACTGGCTAACCTTCAACTTAAGTTTTACTCCCCGCAGAACCAAAAGGTGTAACTAAAAAAAAAACAGCAGTAGGGAGGGTAGAGAGAATCAGGTCATAGTCAGGACATTTGAAGAAGGGACTTGTAGTGATTCAAGCTGGATAATATCAAATTATTGGACAATTTTATGCCAAAATCCAGGCAGATCAAATTGACGCCTACGGTGCTAACACAACCGCTCATCCTCTGCCTCAGCAAGGTGAGGAGGACATTTGTTCATACTCTGGACACTTGAGGAGGGCAGGGTAGTTGGAGGAGTTCATCTGGAGGGAGGCCTCGGAGGAGATGGAGGAGGGGCTGCGGCCCCGCCCGGCCCAGGCGTCTGGGTGGAGGAACTGGCCGGAGTAATCGGAGCAGTTGCTGAGGCGAGGCCGGTAGAAGCCCTGATGGGGCCGATACATTTCCTCTGCTGTGTATCGCTTCATGAAGAGATACACCGACATGACACCTGCCGTCTGGGGGGAACAGAGGCAAAGGGACACAAAGTTTACTCTTGTTTGGTAATATCTTTATAGTTGTATACTTTTTTTTGTAGAATTTGCAGCATTTCTGTTGAGTCTAAAAACAGTGTAATGAACAGTAAAAAAAATGGATGAATTAAGACAGGGCATAGAATTTTAATGGTTAGTGTTATTAGCCGGTGTCCCTTATTATCACTCGTGTACAAGTGTAAAATAAGATTCAAGTCAAGAAATTAATCTGACTGACTATACATGAATCATAGCTTAGTTAAATATGTTAATGCGAGTGTGCCTGTGTGTATGTGAGTGGATTTTTTTCTCTCCTCTCTCTTTGTTCCTGTTCTTTAAATGAGATCATAGCCAACATTAGTACACACAAGTCAGAATTTCACAGAAAAGGAATTACACAGAAAAATGCACATTCTACATTTCCTGTCAGCGAGATGTCAGATTATTGTGAATGACTGACAGCATAAAAAGGGACTTGCAGCCCTTCACTGCTCTGTTGAAAGGCAGAATCCATTAAGCACAAAAGAAACTGGATAAACACATGAATCACAGCTTATTAACTCTAAATTATCGTGTTTAATGGGGACTATTTCTCCCAGCACAATGCATTACAGCTGTTCATATCTGAGGGACAGGATTTATCAAAATGAGGACGCTAAAAGACACCTAATTTTGACACGCTTATTTTCTGTCCTTTTTGTTCACAGTGATGGATTATATCTCTTACAAAAAGACGGGTGATTTTAGGATAGGAGAGACTAGTGTCTTCGGCTACTAATTTGAGCATCAATACGAACACCAGCTGAATGCTTAAAATCTAAAATGCTATGTACATCAAGAACACAACAGATAGGAGATATAAAATAGCAAAAATGGCAGTCTGCATGGTTTAAAGGATTTGTTTGATCCATGCTCATGAAATGTGAGATACTATGTTACATTATCCAAATTTGCTGTAGCTGAAGTTACCTCGGTGAGCAGGAAGGAGATGGCAGCAAAGGCGAATGACCAGCCGTACTTGTAACTGAAATAGGCCTCATTAGTTTTGGTCCTGTTCAACATTTCATCATTGATGTTGGAGATGTACAAGACGAGACCAACAACCAGAGACAGGCCTGTGGGAGGCAGAGAGAGAGAGAGACAGAGTTCTAATGACTGTGGGTAGAGAGGTAGATTACAAAAATATATTGGTATATATGATAGGCATCACTCTTGTTACCAGAAATTTGTGTTTTGTTTGTTTGTTTGTGTTTAATTTATCCATTTGGATATGAAAAAGCCAAATCAAGTACCTGACAGGATGAAGAAGATTCCGGAAACAAAGGCCAGGATGGTGCGATGTGGTCGGATGTGGCCGATGTTACTGAGTACAAAACCGATGAACATGAAGAAAAGGCTGACCAGGGGGAAAGGTGTGGCAGAACGGATCATCTCTGAAATGAGAAATGATGGAAGATAGGAACTGGTCAGTTTGAGTGGGACTGAATGAGAAACCCATACTCGTAAACTTTCTTTTTTTGTTGTTTTTCTGCATTTACATCTGTGTCTTTCTCAAACTTTTAATGGAGGTTTTTCCTCTTAGAGTAGCAGCATGAGGTTTTCTACTGAGGCTGGTCTTATTCCTCATGGAGTTGGCATTTCATGGGTTTAGGTCATGGTTCCTCATTTATATTAAGACCGAGCTGGACCTCCCTACTGTGAGCAAATGGTACAGTACCTCCCAGAAGTAATGGGAGTCTGTGGTATTTGTTTCCAGACCCCCATTGTTTTCTCCATTACACAAAAAGTCACCCCTCCAGCTAAGTGGACCAGATGTCTAAGGCCATAACCTTAATTGAACTGGTTTAGTTGGGTAAAGCTTGGATTGTGTAGTAAACTTGCCTGTTGCAATCTATTGCAGATATCCAACAGCTTCTAAAGTCTCTTTTGGGTGAGAAAACAAAGTAAAAGTGAATCTTTCTGGGTTCATATTGAGTCTGGAACATGGGGAAATTAAGGAAGAGTTTAAATTCTGAAATGAAATGATGACAGAAGATCCAGTGGTAGGTGCAGCCATGGTCAGAAATAAGTTATTACATAAATGCTGCTTCAGTGTCAGTTCAATTGATGAAGTTACATGATAAGACAGAGGAAATCTGCCATCATATATCAATACATCAAAGCCATGTGACCTGACACAATCTGACAGGTCCTGTATTAACTTTCCATGCTGTCTGCATTTGAGCTACTATTTCTGCATCCCTCCATCTATAATTCAGAGTTATAACTAATGCATACAGTATATTAACTTAATTTCCCCTGTCTGCCTGCAAGTATACTTTAATTTATGGCATGACCACTGGACTACAAACACTATGAGCACTATTATTTTCTGCATTTGAACTTTCATCACATTTTTTAGAAAGGAGCCAATTTATTCTTATTATCACTGCCTACATGAAGTCTGCCTCTATTTTCCTCACTTCAGGGAGTCTTCTTGTTCCTTTCTCTACATTCCTTCACTCATTGCACCTCGATCACATTCAAGTTTCTGTCACTTCTTCTGCCTTCTTCACCCTCACATCTTCACTTTAATTTTTCTGTCTCCCTCTCTTTTTCTCTTTCTCTCTCTTTCTTCTGTAATACAGTTCTTTTATGCTCAAAAGAAATAGTGGGTTTGATTAATCTTTTGAATAAAATTTCCCTTGACCTTTCAGTTAGAAAATTAACAACCTCTAAAGAGAGTAGGGAGACACTAGCAGATTATGTAGTTTACCTCTGGGGTATTTAAAAATTTTTTTTTTTTATCATGGCTGCACTCACCAAAGACAATTGTTTAACAGAAACAAGGGTTACAATCTTCCCCCCATGTACGACCATACTTAAGTCACTTGATACCAACTGAGCAAACTCCATCAGCTGAGGAAGACAATGTGATTGAAAGCTCTGGAATAAGCTAGTACATGGAACTAGAGTCAAGATTTAGACAAGATGCTCTGTCATCTTTGCTGTGGTAAAGTTACAGACCACAGCTTAAAGACACAAGGGATATGAGATCTGAAGTGTCTGTCTTGACAGCATCACTCTCTGTAGTCCTGCCTGCTTGTCTGCTCACTACTACAACTTAAGTGTATCCATGCATGTTCACCCTTCAGGGGGGTGTCTACAAAATGAAAATGGTACCCTTAAATTTTTCAGACACATCCAGCTCTTATCTTGAGTGGACTGACGTTGGGAATTGAGCTAGGGAATAGCATAAACCAGATATGATGACAGGGAGATGACGGTGTAGTGCAGAGGCGTGGACTCAAGTCACATTACATGAAATTGGGTCAAACCGAGGTCATGTATGGTCTGATTTTAGACTTGGCTTAACAAATTCAAAAAATGATTAACTATGCACTGTCAACACTAACCCTACCCTTGGCTTGGGAAGGGCTGCTGACAGACTTGTACCACCTCCATCCATCTTCCAGCAATGAGGTTCACTGGGAGGGTAATGCCTTGGAGGCCCAGGCTAACCAACCAGTAGAAGTCACTAGTGCAGTGACAATGACTAGGCTAGATTCCCATTCTTGAGGAGGGGTCAATTTTCCTATTACTGGAAAACTGGGTTCCCTCTCCCAGTTTCCTCCACACGGTACCCACCCATTATTGTGATGCAGGAGATAAAACAATTAATCTGTTGCGCTAAAACTAGCTGGCTGACTTGCAGACTAATGTATCAAAGTTCAGAGAATGGACATATGACATTACACAAACTGTGCTACATCAAATAATATCAGTCCAAAAAAAAGGACCATGACATGTGTAGCTACTGATGAACGCCTGCATTTTTTTCATTTTGTGTTGTTTTAACTATTTAGTTAACAGCTTATTCCTGAATTCCTGAAGGTTTTACCCAAACTCGTTTAGTGTGTGAACAGTTACTTACTGAGGACACTAACAGTGGACTCAGAGGTCATCTGGACATTAGTGGGCATCACATACTCTATGGTAAAACACCGCCCTTTCTCCTCCCCTGGAACAAAGGACAGAGAAAAAAAGTATATTCAATAACATTTCACATAAATCTGGAGTGGATACAGGGTGCAGCTCTATACAATTGATTAACCTGTTAAGTAGCCCACAGTGATAAAGAAAAGTCAAACACAGAAGCATGTACAATGCTAGCAGAATACATACTGTAGACACCTTGTAGCCTCTGCATGATGACAGTACCTATCACGGCCAAAAATTATAACTGTACACCACAAATGTCAAGTTATCGGTAACTAAGTAGGATTTGTTTATTTGTTATTTGTTTGTGCTGAAATTAGTCAACTTTTTGTGATGGCTGTGAAACAATTTCAGCTTATTTCATCTGTGAAGCTGCTGAATTCCACTTAAAAACAACCTTGCAGCAAGTCGCAAGAGAGTGTGAACTCAACAGCTTGTTTGATATAATACACAGTGTCTACCATCAGCTTTCGTACGAGGAACACCCAGCATTAGACTTTAGCACCTTTCCCTTTATCGCTTTGTCACATACAGTAAAGATTCTGGGACCAAAACACACTAACACACAAATACACACTCTGATGTAACAGTAACAGTTCATTAACCCCACGCACTATGAGGTGTTGGATTAGGTGACATTTTGTCTTTCAGCATATGTAACTACAGCTCTCATAATGCCTATTATGTGCTGGTGATGCATACTAGAACAATGAATCCTGAGGGTTTTGGTCAAGTCAGGTCCAAAATCAAAGTGTTTACATTAGACACTGAATGTTACCACTAAACATTTTAATGATACACTGATTACAGTGCATCATGATGAAGAGCTAACCCACTTTTGGCTGCGCCTGGGGAGGCTATTCATGGAGAATATGAAGAGTAAAATGAACACAGGTTCTGGTAGCTCTGTTTTCATGGATTTTGCCTGTTGTAGAAGACCTGAAGTGCATTTTGTAGTCCTTGATTAGTCTTGATATTCTTATTACATTGAGGAAATACAATAATTCAGTTCTGATTCATTGTTTTATGGTTTGTGTGATCAGGTGATCAGTGGTGCTTGGTGAGATTACATGTAAGGATCTGCCCTCTTAGTGACTCTGATCTCTGGTGTCCTTGTTACTTCCTGTTTTATTTTGTAGTACTCCCCTGGTGTGTCTTGGTGCTTTACTTCCCATCTTTGTTCTGTTTCCCTCCTCTTTTCAGTCCTACCTGTGTTCCATTTGCAATTAGTTCCCCTGTGAATATATAGTCATGTCTCTCCCCTGTTTAGTTGTTGGGAGTATTGTGTTACGTTGGTGTGTGGTGCTCCTGTGTTCAGTGCTGTATATTTTCTTGGTTCCCCTGTGTCTGCTAATCCCATTCCTTGTGGATTTTGTGTTTTTTGGGCTTTTGTCTGAGCCTCCCTGACAGTAAGTTTTTTGCTTTTTTGGTTCTGAATAAATCTTTGAACTGTTCGAAGCCTGGTCTGTGTCTGCAATGAGGTCCTCACTCCTGAGTCCCTAATCCCAAACCTGACATTACACACTGTATGTCTAATTATCAATATATTCTGTGCACAAGTTAATTAATTATGATAGCCTGACTGATATAGCAGATGATGTAGCTGCAGACTGGACCATGTCATTAATATACTGTTGCATTTAATGCATTCCTGTGACAATGACTACTCTATCCAGCATTTGTATGCCTGTGTAACTTTGTGTGCAAGAGGGAAGAAGATCAAGAGATGCTCTGAATGCATCATAACTACAGTTGTTTAATGAGGACTGAAAGAGTAAAAATAGACAAGACAAGAAGATTCAGGGAATGTGTAAGAGAGTTGTAACTTTTTTGCATAAAATCAGCATCTAATTCCACTGAATGGAAAACATCCTCACATTTAAAATTAACCATTATGTAGTGTAAGAGAAGACATCTGTGGTGATTCCCTGAGGTTTCCGTCCTGTGAGTTATTAAAACATCACTACAAAGATGTAGAAGTCTGTAGCATGACTGTAAAGCTACATGTTGTTTTTATTTAAATTTTTTCTGTACAGAGTGGAAACAGTGATTCTCAGTCCATTCAAATGTCATTTCAAAAGAGGGAGATAATAACTACTACAGAAAATTTTGATTATGCTTTCACCTAGCAGACATAATGGCTCATTTTCAGTCAGTCTCAAAGGACTCCACTTCTATTTCAGATTTGTAAGGAAAGCAATTTTAATGGTGCTGTCTAGCAGCCACCGCAAGACTTACCTTGTGATTGTATTAAAGGGAGTTTATGTCCTTTTACATTACATTACAAACAAGATGCACATTCCAAAAATGGTAAATCATGCTATTAAAATGAAAAATAAAATAAAAAAAGCTAATTTACTTTATACCATTGCTACTCATACATCTAGTCTGTATTATATGTGTAGTGTAGTGCCCTATATTGAACATGATTTACAGCAATGACAGATTGTGAGTGCTGGCTCTGTATGTAAACATCCTTTACATGAACTCATGCCAGAACGAAATGCTAAGAGCTGAACAACACCCGATGAAGTCAAATGACGTCAATACCCACTAAAACACCACATAACGTAACAACATACTGTTATAGTGCAGGGTAATTGTTTCTGGGTCAAACACTATGCACCAGAACTGTTAAATGGACAATAAGGCCACTCAATTGCTTCTAAAACACACACTGGACCATTAGTCCATTTATAGCAATGACCCTAACATCTGTTACCGAATCACAACTTGATTGCCTACATATTTAACATATTTTACAACTGAACGATTAACCCTGAAACAGGGCAGAGCAGGTCAGTTGTGGCACATGGATTAATGGAACAGATCAACAATAAGCAGAATCATTTTAAAGGATAATTTTTTGCAGAATACAAACTTTTTTTTCCCAGGTTTTCAAGTTAGAAAGTCCTGTAGTATCATCAAGTATAATAAATGACAACAGATAGATGATAGATTTTCGCTTCAACATTAACACTCCCAACAAGAGCAACACAGTAAAGTACAGTAAAACAGTTAACTGTTGCCATTGCCAGAGGGAGAAAGAGGATAAGAACAAAAGTTGATACCTGGTTTACTCTGGGACAACACTTGTCTGGAGAGTTGTGTCTCTAAGAAAAGAATAAAACTTAACAGTTAGTGTCTCTTTTCCAAGCAAGACCCCCGAGCATGCCTTTGTAATGCTGGAGCTGGGGAGGAACAATATTTTGATAGGTAAAAGGTGCTTGAGCATGCATCTTTATGTAATCCGTGTCTTTCATGTAAAGTGCTACAGTGGGAAAAAAAGGGTGCAGGTCAGAAAGAAGGAAAAAATAGAAAGCAGCCACAAAGCTAAGGGTTTTCTGCATTAATCCAAAGTGCCCCTGGTGCCACACAACGTAAATCAGCCACTGGGTAACTTGGGAGGAGAGAAGTCAAAGCCATCTATCAAATGGAATAAAAATACTCAACACGTTCAAGGGTGCAGCGGAGAGTTGAAGTATAGTTTGAAGATCACATACAAAAAGGAGAGGTACTCATTCTACTGCTGTGCAGAGGTGAAGGCAAAGTTAAAGAAATTCATGCCCAAGTTTTCAAACAATAAGCAAAGACCAGTCTTCTATACTTGCAGAGGTCTACTGGTTAAAGAGGAGGACATAAAGAGGGAAGAAACACAGACAACTGTGCATATTCAATAGACACTACATGAAAAGAAGACACTGAGGCCCAGATTCACCAAAACTTTGTGCAGGAGTGAGCACACTCAAACAATGCTGTGAGCATTGTTCCCTGCACGATGCAGCCATTATTACCAGCAAAGTCAAACAGAAAGGACCTGGTGTAAAAGTACAGCATGTTCTTTGCATAATGTTTTAATGAATAACGTGAAAACTTCTCCACTCTGTTCAAATTACCCATGAACCCTCATGAACCTGGGCCTTGATACCAAAGAGAAATCTTTCATCTTAAACAGTTCATCTTAAATATGACTTTTTGCCGTATCACTACACCTGAGGGGTTGACTAGACAGTTGAGTATTCACCACAGATGATGGATGAGTAAGTCTCCACCAGTTGGTCAAAAAGCTTAATCTCTCTCTCTCTTTTGACTAAAGTAAAACATAATTTTGATTTATTTCATGTATGTTTCAGGCTTCATGCTAACTCACCAGCCAGGAAGCAAACCCTCCAGAGGCCAGAGTGGAGGGACATGCGTATCTCTGTGCTCTGGTTGAGGGGAAGGATGACGCCCTCCTCCAGGTAGAGCCAGTAGTCGGTGCTCACGGCGATCCCCAACAGGCCCAGGCCGCAAACAGCGAACACGCTGCTCAGCAACGTCAGCGCCTTCCTGCCACATAGGCTCATACCACAGCCTCAACAGCAGGGGGGGGGGCGCCGCCGGCAGAAAGGGGAGCTGGGAGAGAGAGAGAAAAATGAAACATCTTCACCAATTTTATCACTAAGTTATCATGAAAACCCTCCTGAGAGAAGATCAAACTGTCCCTGAGGCAGGCGAGGAGGAACATTGGAGGTAACAAACGGAAGGTGAGTGTGTGGGTCGCTGGGTGGTGGGAAAATCTGGGTAAAGTTCTGAGGATTGTTTCATCTTCATTCAAGTTCATTACTGACAATGGAGATGAGCTGGAAATGAACGGAAAGTAATAAATGGGAAATATGATAGCAGATAGCAGGACTCGTCCTCTCAGCTGAGAAAGAAATCTGGGAAAGATTCCCTCTCTTCCAAATCTCCCATTAGAATTTAAATAACCACATTGTTCAGGGCCAAAGGCTTAGTGGGGCATGTTTGGGAAAAAAAAAAAAAAAAAAACATTACATAAAGTTTTTCATTTGACTGCCCTCACAATGCCTCCAGCCAAAAGAGCTGCAATATAACTCATACAACTGACAATGTTAAAACCAAAATGTAGCAAAAATTTGTTTTGCTACACTTTCTGTTATAATCACAAACAACCTCTATTATCTGATATAAATCCACTTCCTCTGTATTCCGTCAAGTGATGCAGAGGCAGCATTGCAGATGGTGTGCAGTATGTGTCGGCATATGAATGTGTGCACTCGTCACACAAAAACGATGGATCTGTTCATATGGTAGCTGGTGCCCACATTTGCCGGAAGCCGGAGCGCTGGGGAGCTTGGCATGCGATACGTGTTGAAAGGAATTGATTTTACATAATGAGTTCTCAGTGTGCCGCCACATCGAGCACCCACTGGGAGACTGGAAAGATGGAGTGAATATCTGAAAGGATTTCTCTCTCTCCGTGGATCAACTTCTTGTATCATAACTGGATGTAAAGCCTCAGTGGAACAGAGTAGGGAGATCTCCACACATCTGCCAGCTTGCAGTGCACAACTAGTGCACTCAACACACAGAGCAGTCAGATGTAGAGGGGATGAGGTGTGGAGCTCACAGTCTTAAATAAATCTTTCAAGAAGATGTGGCAACTAATGCCACTAACTAACTGTTGCATGCAGACAGTAACACTAAAAATATTTAAATTCCTGTATCAAATACATCTATATCGCATAGGTTACAGACACATATATACATTATGAAAACAATTACATACAACAAATTCAGTGTATATATACTGGAGCTCTTCCTGTGTCAGATCAGGTATAATCATATGCTCCAACCTCATCCCTCTAATGCGTGTAAAGCCATTTGCCCCACTTCACAGATACAAGGGGTAATAAATCCTAGAAGACTATTGTTGCCAATGCAGCACAAACTAAAAATAAGATTTGCATGCTATACACATGCATGCAGTCTGTTTTGTCTGTTCCCTTTTTGTCTATGTCTCTTCCTAGCATGTAAAAGTGTATATTTGTATTGTCCCCTTTAAGTAAAAAAAGAATTCTTGCTTTACATGACAATATATGAATTAGTTTATCTTGCATGTTCTCACCTCCACATACATGTGCAAGCATACATGCTTGGAGTTATTATTACTCGTCTTATTTAGATGACCTGAAAATAATAGACCAAGGCATATTTGACCTCCTACATCTTCTAATGTGAAATGACATTTCTAAGATATACGTTTATCAATTGCCTTGATCCAGGATAGGAAAGATTTCTGACTACTGTAACAAATATTTTTTATACTTGTTTAAACTGTGACTATTAAAATTTCAAAGAAAACAGTGGTATAAAAAAAGAAGACAAACTCCAGTCTTGACTATTTTTGCTACAAATACTGTAAGTGTCTTTCCCTGTCTTTTGAGACTGTTCCTACTTTTGAACTATGAACCTCGGGTCAGTAGGTTGTTCCAGAAAAACTGATGGTGATTGGAGGCAGTTGGGATGCATGCATAAGCAATCAGAGTTCACTAAAGCACAAAGGCCCAACATTAATGAGAAGGGACTGTCATTAAACCTCAGCTATTCTTAACCGTGGTGCAATCAGTGGCCATTCATTTACAATCTCCATGTGAGGGCTCTATTTTCAGTCATTTAGCATCAAGCTACAACTTGCAGACAAGATTCGTGCTCTCCACTCAACAGGCCTTTTTGTGTTACTGCGCTCAACCAGAGGGCTGTTTTTAGTCCTACAGCACAAGTCCTGATTGCATCTATGTAGGCTGCCACAAATAGGGTATCATTACAGAATGAGAAATAAAGGAGCTATTTAGGTTGGATGTACCTTTCAAGCACCTATATAAAAATAGACATGGATATTGTAATGATACAGTCGTGAGGATGCTTTAAATAGCCACAATGATCATGAGCAAGAGGGGTCAAGACAGACTGACTGATGAATAGGATACTGTAAGGACCTACTGAGACGTTTTCCCCAGGGAAGCTTAGCTTTGCTTCATTGGGTGTTGACCAAGCTCAGAAGTCCAAATTTGGACATTATATTTTGTTGCTTTTTATTGTCAGCAACACAAGCAAACTGCTTAGCAAAAGAGCTGGAGATATTTATTGCAGTGTGGATGAAACTTAAACTTTAACTAGCAGAATGTTTCCCCCATGCCAGCAACAGTGCATCCAACAAATGCCTCACCACTTCCATTAGGCTGTTGACAGAGTAACAATGAGACCACTGCATGGGCCAGTTAAATACGTGAGAGCACACTTGCTAGCTAGAACACCTTGTAGAATGTATACTGTAGCAGTGTGCTGATTAGTCCATGGCTCACAGCACTCATAAATCAAGTGAAGTATAATGGGCAATACTCACAACTAGGCATATGAATAAACAACACCTGATTTTCAAAGGACACCAACTAAAATTAGACAGAGAAGTGATGAGCGACCAAACAGAAGCCAAACATTTAAATAGACAACCTCAAAACTACCTCATACAAAAACAGTCCCAAGAAAGTTACTGAGCTGGTGATGCTATGGTTAAAGTCACTATACTATCCCACCACTGACAGACCTGCACCACAGCAACAAGAGCTTTACACTAAATATGAAGAGACATATTTTACTGACAAACGCCCCAAATTTTTTTCAGCATTGTTACAATTTTTTATTTCCAGTGCTCTGGAAATAAGTAGTTTATGGCCATGCTATACAATTGACCCAGGTCCTATTTATTTCAGTGGTGAATTGTTAATGTAGCAATATGCAGCATCTTTTAATCATGTGTTGGGGATAGTTTTTCTGAACCATCTTCAACAGACTTTAGGATTTATGTTCTAGTGTTTCCCAGTTCTTTGTAGGAAGGAATTTGTAATTAATCATGTTACTAATTGCTGTGCCCCAATTATGGGTCCCATATCCAAGGACCTACAATTGTGTGTGCTGGCTCACTGGCATGCATTATGTGGATACCCAAATAGAACTGAACAATCATTAATGTTATAGGAAGTTGAAATGTTATTTGGGCAAAAGATGGTACAGCTGGTGACTGTTGACTAAAAAATGACCTCTGATTAACTCTAGCTTTTACCTTCAGAAGAACTCTCATCTGCAATCTGTTAGCAGTGAGGCTGCAACCAAGAAAGTTGCGAGTCAAAGGTTTTAATTTCCAGCAGGTTTGAATTTCTGGTTATACTAGGCTCGCCTTGTCTTGCTTTGCTTGGTAATAAGACAGGGAGCAGCATGGAGTGAAAACTGATATTAACAACAGTAAAAATGAGCTTTTATACTCCACAAAGGCAGACACAAAACACACACAAACACATGCACACACATCATCATTCAGTCCTTCATGAATATTAATAATTCCAGTCATTGTTCTGGTCTCTAAAGAATTATAAATGGTGACCAATTTCAGTTGAGAAAAAGGCTTTTATTTTTTATTGAGAAATGTTTCTCATTAAATGTTCAAAGCCACTGAGACCAACAAAAAGCCTTGTTGTCCCTCCCTGCCTGCAAAGGGATACACAAAACACTCCCTCGTCTGCATAAACATCAGCGTTTCCTGTTTGAATCTGCCACTCCTGCCTAAATCTGATGATAAATTCAACAGAGGCTTTGCAGTTGTTACTGCCACTATAAAAGGTGTTTCCTTTGTGTAAAAACAAAAAACTATTTTGATTTTTTTTTTTTTTGATTGAATTCAAAAGGATTTAGCTAAAAGTAACAAAGTGATGTTTACATTTTCCACCATTTATGTGATACCGAACAGTGCCACTAGGGGTCCAGAGGCCATGCTGGCACCAAGTGCGGCAGATGCATACCACTGCTAGAGTAAAGGGCACGTCACCACCAAAAGTAGGGCATTCCTCTTCTGTCTACTTTGTTTACATGTTCCTAACCTCCTGTCAACCTTAATTTAAAGAGCTCACTGCCAAAAATACCACATTTTCCAAACACAATTAAGGCAAGGAGAAGAGTAACTGTTGTAAATACGATGTTGAAACACATACCTCCGGGGCAAGCCATCGCCAATCTTTCTGGCAACAGCAACAGCCACAACAAAAGATTATGAAATATAAATGCTGCTAGAATATAATTAATATTGTACACAGCAATGCTAAATACAATTCTGAAATTAGTGACTGTCTTCCTTTTTCACTAATGGAAATTGCAAATATGGAAATGTCACAAATGTGTATTTATTTGGGTAGACATGATGATGTGGTGTGAATTTTATACCTCGCCTTTGTCTGACATGAGGATTTCTAGATGAGGTGCACTGTGGAGTTTTAGAATTGTATTTGAGCTAAATTAGCGGAATATGGCCCATGACTGTGGTCAAAAGCACTGAGAGTCACTGCAAAACAACTGACACCCTAATCTGAATTTATGTATTTGTACGTCTTTGTCAAGGGTTTGTCAGTGTCCCAGCATGGATCTCTTTTGGCATGCTTATTGACCCAGTTACTGTGGCTGTAAGAGC
The DNA here is from genome assembly GCA_033238685.1 of Lates japonicus. Lineage (NCBI taxonomy): Eukaryota > Metazoa > Chordata > Actinopteri > Centropomidae > Lates > Lates japonicus. Next base: position 343,978 of record BRZM01000043.1, on the reverse strand, counting down.
GTGGCTGTGAGTGTAGTCCCTCTGTTGCCTCTGATGTGGACAGGCAACTAACACTGTGGGAGTTAGTTGCTGTTGGTTGATGTTGCAGGGGCTGACTAGAGGAGCCTCAGGACAATAGCAGTCCAATGCACGGGAGAGGAGATATGTCATCAAGCCACGGACACAGCTGGGTGAGGCTGGCAGCCCCCATCATCGGCCTGCTGATAATCCGCTTGTACAGTTTCAACGGATGTAATATAGGGAAAACACGACACAAGCCTACAGTGTGAGTGCACAAATACATACACAGATCATGCGTTCTCTCTCAGACCCACATAAGACCACGAAGTGGCAGTTGTATCACCATCCACCAGATGACACAAACCACACTTGCATAAGCATCACCATACATTTCACTGAGCCACAAACATGTCTACAGCCATTCTATGTTGTCTTCTCTGCATGATGAGTATTATATAGGGAGTATGTAACAGGTCAGAGCAGTATTACAAAGAATGCCATATTCTTCTGTATTTTGATAGTCTAAAATGTCCTCAAGTAACTAGAGTAAAATGACAGATACAATCATTATTTCTAAAGCAACAGTGAGCATCCATCAGGAAACCAAATGTTTCTTTAAAGAAACTATTTCATACATTAATCATGTTAATGAAAAAAAGTATCACTGTCTTTTTGCCATTCCACCCTATATATGGTTACTTACTCTAAGGAAGATAGTTATGACGAAGACATGTTTTTCCTAAGCCTGCACAAACCTAAAATCCTGTTATGCAAACATAACATTACATGTGCTATTAAAATATGTAACAACTGAACAATAAGTTATTTTGTACAGTTAGGAAAAGTATGTCAGACTAATCCTCCTTTATTATGTTTATACGGTTAATAGCACCCTGAGTTACATTATCTGATTAGTTAGCAGAGTCACTATATTCCTTATTTTAAATGAGTCTTCCAAATTATGGATAGTAATCATTGTTTTGTTTTGTTTGTTTGTTTGCTTTTGTGTTTTTTTAAACTGATACTCTAAGCCATTGTCTTCGAGCTATGTTGGCTTCCAGGGGTGAGCTAACAAGCTAGAATGATTCCTCAGTGGTCTAATTTTGGAGATGCCTTAGCCCTCCCCCTGAGGGCATGCCTACCAAAAATGAGAAAATACACACAGTAGTTCAAGCCAAATCCCCGCTGTAGGCCAGACAACTTACAATGCATCATCTGGCAAACCGCAGAGTGAGGTGGCGGTGGTGCAAGCTGTCAAGACAGAGAGTGAAGTGGACATTTTTGTGTCATATTCTCACCTCCTGCCCACATTAAAATCAGGGGGTTCAGGTTACAGAATCAGTCAATGCTGCCACACATGTTCATGTAAACAGCTGAACCAATTGACCTCATGTAGGAGGTGTTCTCTGCCTTCTCTTCACTCACCCTCAAGACTCATGAGCAGCCTGCAAAACGCTGTACATCTCTCTTCGGTAATGTCAGATCATCTTAATTGGATGGGGCAGCTCTGGATATAGCCCAAGCCTTTCATGCTGTTCCAAAGGCAGTTCCCTTATGTCTTTTAGCAAATGGTTTTGGCTTTGAGCTGTCATCCCCTGTGTGCTCGTTCATACAGTATCATGACCTGAAAGTGTACGGATAGCTTGTCAGTCAGTTTGTTCCCTGCATTTAATATCTTGTGATGATCATGAATAAGTAATAGCAAAGATTAACTGCAAAAGGCTAAAGAAAGGCTTTCAGTTACATAGCTGCACTGCTAAAGACCCTTCAAAGACCCATTTGCTTCACCAAAACTTAGTGTGCACCAGGGACAATTATTCTAACTCCTTCACTTTATCTAGACATATGTGTAACAAAGATGTCAGACAGGTCTATTTAATCTAATAAACCCCAAGTGAATGGCACAATAGTGATCTCTAAAAGGGCTGACACTCCACTGACTCTGGTACAAAAAACAGTGACCCACAGCAATAGCACTAACATCCATTTTCCCATGTTTGTTGTGAGAACAAATCTCCCATTTATAAGTGCTTGACTTGGCCCTGTCGCCAGGCAACACTATACAGAGAGGCCTCCGAATTAGTCAAGCATGAATGAACTGATGAGCGAGTCCCAAAACAAGGCTTCCTATCTGGTAGTGCGTTTTACATGCCAGAGTGCGGATACAGAGCAAAACAGGAGAATGACACAGAGGCACCTACATCATCTAAGAAAAAAAACAAAGCAGATTACAGCATATTACATGCAGTAATGTCAGTACTCAAACACACATACAGAATAAACGCAATTCATTGGAGATAGAGTAGATGCCATTTTATATATGTATATGTTCTAACAGTTATATACATGTTATTCTACAGTGACATCATCCACGACTTTAACAATGACTACCAGAGTCTGTGTAAAGCCACAGTACAATACCAATCACCAGAGAACACTGTGTTTACTTTCTGAGGATACATCCCGTCAGGATATTCCTTAGAGGGTGAGTGTACACTAAAACCAATGAGGTGCAGCCAAGAGAGTAGGCTGATGCTACAGGGAATGCTTATTTACTGTGCTTAACAAATTTGTGTTATGGTTCAGCATGCTTCATATACACACTAAGAATAGCAAGTGAAGTTACTAAACAGTAAATAAAGGAAAACAAAACAGTACCCACTTTTAAAATGGCCATGCCATCCTCCTACATATTTAAGCTCCTGAATAAATATGGCTCTTTCTGTCTTTTAATGAGTACATATTCTCTTCGCAGCATGACCTAAACCTAAACAGAAACTAGAATTTAAAGTATTCCTAAAATAAAAAAACAACTGATTTGACAAAACAAGCTTTTTATCATACCTGGCTGTAGCCATACCACCAACTGACCTATAGCTCATATGTGTAGTGTACAATAATACAACTGTCCAATGCACATTAAGGACATTGAGCATGTCCATGTTTCTCAATATGAATTTTGTATCAGACATTTCTATTAATGGTGACCTGTTTTCCCATTGGCAGCAGTAACAAATATGTAAACTGTTAACAGTGGTGTTGCTGAGTTAACAAGACACAGAGGTGGAGGTGGAGGAGAAATTGAAGAAGACTGTTATGATTTTAATGACAGGGAACATAGATGGGCTGTAAAGCCCTTTGTAACACAGTCTCTGAATCCTTGAATCTTTGAAAATCTGCCTTTTATGACTGGCCCACAAAGCTGCATGAACCCTCACGCATCAGGAAAATATAAAAACAAATCACTGACTGCCAGCGAGGGGTTAAAGTCAGTAGTTGAGCTTCTGGCAACATGAGTAAGATTCTGCATAGAGCTGAAAGCAACGCCCTCAGCATTTTAATGATGTTATGAGTCAAGAACAATCGACTGACTAAACCCTGCTGAACCTGTTTAAACCCTTTAAAGTTTCTTTGAAAACTACTTGAATAAACATGCTTTTACATTAAGGGAACCAACAGTGTACATGTAATTTTTGAACTGAAATTGAGCCAGTCCCAGTCACAGTCTAAGCTACTACACTGTTATGTCCAGATAACATGGATAACTTATTGTATCAATATCTGTCTCCACTGCAACAAGTAGTTTCTCATTTGGAGACAGTATAAGCAGCCAGAATGCAGCCTGTATTGGACGGTGACTGGAAACCATTTCTCTTCCTCAATTGCAGAAAAATAATCCCCCTGCCGCCCACAACCATCCCTGTCTAAATTTGTGCTCCAACAGTATTTGTCTGGCTGGCACACTGAGGAATGGATGTCAGCCAAGTAGGCCTGTGGGCTGCCTATTGCTGCAAACATTTTCCAGTTTTGTTTACTTTTTCAGATGACTTTTTGTAATTACTATGGTGTTGCAGTACATGAAAAGAAAATGTGATATCACTTTTCTGCCACTTCCAGTTCATGCAGCTTCCAAAATGAGTCAAATTCCATGAAAAGCAGCAATTTATTTTTGAATAAGCCATTAAAAAATGTAGGTATTTCCATGTCCCTCCACGTGTTATTTGTCAGCAGTTGTCAGATAATTTAAACTATGAACTGTAATATATAAATTGTGAATCTGCTCAGTGGTCCAAATTAAATCAGTTTATTATGTAGCCACAGTCTGTTGTTGGCTCCATCGACATCCTCTGTGGTGTGATCAGAGCCAGCTGTTTGATTTTCCTAACGTTTAATCATGGCTCGAGCTCAATCTCTGTCCGGGTGCTGAACAACTGATCACACGCTCCCATGCTTAACAGTCAGTCAGTAATAATAAACTTAGTCCATTCGGCGCGTTGTTAAACAAAATTCAGTGCAGCCTAACTGTCTAAACCCCGTTTGTCCACGGCTACTGGTGCTGGACTATAAAAAGTAAACCTAGACTTGTGTTTTTTTTTTTGTTTGTTTTGTTTTTGTTTTTTTGTTCACGAGTGTTATTTGCCGTATCTGCGACTGTAGGTTTTGCATTGCAAGTTATTTAGTTACTGAAATTTTTAAAGTCAACCAAAGCTTTAATTTGTGTCCCCGCTGGCATTCGTTAAGTTTTGATTACAAAAAAAAAAAAAAAAAAAAACCGAACTGCAGCATACTGTGTGCGATTTTCCTACAACGAACTCCCTCTTCACATCGAAATAGAGGTGAAGTGACTTTATGAGTTAGTAAGCTTACATCCTGATAATGACAGAAAGGAAATTTGTCTATTTTACAATCTAAGTATTGTAACAAGGCTCAGTCCAACCGACACAAAATAAAACATCCGAGGGCATGATTAACAATAACCAACAAATAAACCAGTTCTTTCTCCTCCACACTAAATCCGTGATGTTTATCTTCACAATACGCACCTAAGAAAAAACAGAGATTTAAAAAGATGAATAAAATAACCGCGTCTATTACCTTCGCGAAGAAGACTCGTCGAGAAAACTGTTCCCTCTCTCTCTATTCTTTCTCTCTTTTCTCTCCTCGTTCCCAGTCGGTCCGTGTTGTCTTGGGTTTGGCGCGATAAAGCCTGTGTGTGGCGGACGGGATCACGGCTGCATGTCACGCACCACTATACTATCCAAGCCGGTACTAACCGCGTGGCTGCTCAGGCACGTGGTGCCAACTCCGCCTCCACCTCTCTTCAGTGTTGGGGGTAGAGTGCAGTGCGTTCATGTGATGTTGATAATAACAATTTAGATGAGTTCATGGATTTCAAACCAAATACACAAGCCTTTTTCTGCAGATGTTAGGGTGGTGAGCTTCTTTGCAGCAAATCACCACTGGACTATTTTATATGTTTGTTGAAACTTTTCATCTTTTAACTTTCTGTTCCATGAACACATTTATGAGCCCCTGGAAACGGCATAGTTTAGATTTATACTTCAAGACTGCATTTGCACAAAATCCCCATAAGTCATGCATTTTCCAAGTTGTATAAATTTAACATTAACAATAACAAACGCTACCACTGTCATTACCTCTCTTGTCATCACGTGTTCACGTTATTTTCTATTCTTTTCTTGCCTTGATGGCAAAATGTAGTCATCTCTGACATAGTGTGATACTGGACATGCTACATTATGAATGTAGGCTCTGGACACAACAATTATGAACTAGGATATTATTATTATTATGAACAGAGTTTCCAGCTGCCAAAATGACACTTTTCTGTACAAAATTGTATTCTTCTATCACAACATAGAACTTTCAAATTGCTATAGTGACTTTCAGTTTTTAAAAATGGATGTCTGCTTCAAAAAAAAAAGAAAAAAGGAAAAAAATAAAACATGATGAAAGGCACAACATAATGAGTGTTAACGCTGATTCTGATAGAATCTTTTGCTTGATCTCTGCCTTTTATCTTATTTCTCACATTCTTCTCTTGTGTTCTGCCCATTTGAATTGTAGCTTTCCCTGTGGCTTTGTTTGGATTTTGCGTATTTTGTGCCTTCCTAAAACCAAAGGGGGGATATTATGTGGAAAACTGGCCTTCAACACAGAATCATTTAGTTGCATTGGTTCTTTTTTTTTTTTTTGTACTACCACTAAATAAAATCATCTATGTAACATCTGGCTCTTACTTCCTGTGGAAACAGATGTACTGCATGGTCTGTACACGTGTTCCGCATGAGGCCAGGAGCCTTCACCAGCAACCGCAGAAAACGGTGACTGGACAAATTAGCCTGGCTAAATTTGTGTTAAATGTGTTCAGTTCAACGATGCAGTCACATGTTCGGGAAAAAGCGCAGATTTGTCTGATTGCTGTCAGACTGACTTCAACTAAGCTCTCTGAGCATATGGACATCTATTTGAACATTTAAGAGCATCTGGTGAATCCCATGTGTGTGTATTCGCCACCACATTCTGTTCGGCTGATTGCAGGCCGGAAGCGACCGAGGCACCTCATCAACTAGTTCGACTTGGCCTTTCACATAACCTCTCACTAAGGAACAGCAGAACCTCTCTCATCCTACTGTGCATCACTTCTTAATAAAGCTATTTCTTGCACATTTACATCCTGTATGCTCATTGAAGCACATATTCACTCTGTGCTGTTTTCTCTTCTGCTTTGACAATCAAATATAAATCTGCAGCAAATTTCAAACTCCTTCAGGCTGAACACTATGAAAGATAGACTTTCCTAGCTCCTCAGAATTTGGAAATTCTGTGCCCTATGAGTTCATGGTTCAAACCAAATAAGGCCCTTTTTCTGGATGTGGGGTGGTGAGCTTCTTTTGCCGGCAAATCACCCACTGGACTGTTATATATATTTTGTTGTTTCATCTTTTAACTTTCTGTTCATAGACACATTTGAGGCCCCTGGAAACAGCATAGTTTAGATTTTATACTTCAAGGCTTCATTTTGCTGCAAAATCCACTAAGTCATGTGCATTTTTTCAGTTGTATAGGTATAACATTAACAATAGCTACCACTGTCATTTACCTCTCTTGTCATCCATAGTACGTTATTTTCTATTCTTTCTGCCTTGATGGCAAAAATGTGATCATACTCTGACCCATGAGTGTGATACCTGGACAACCTTTCCCATTATGAATGTAGGCTCTAGACTGGCTAATTATAAGTAGGATATTATTGTGTGTGAACAGGGGTTTCAATGCCAAAATGACACTTTTCTGTACAAGATTGTATTCTTCTATCACAACGCATGAACTTTCTCAGTTACTACTTGACACAGTTTTGAGAAGCTGGTTATATCTGCTTCAAAAAAGAAAAAAGGAAAAAATAAAACTGGCAGTAGAAAGGCTTTGCTATATATGTATGTGAAGTGTGCTTGCTTCAGTTCTGATGGAATCTTTTTGGCAGTCTCTGCCTTTTTTATCTTATTCCTCACATTCCTTATGTTTCTGCCCCATTTGAATTAGCTTTTCCTAGCAAGCTTTGTTTAGTTTTGCATGTGTGCCTTCCCTAAAACCAAGGGGATGTTAACTACTTGAAAGCAGCCTTCAACACAGAATCATTTAGTTGCATTGGTTCTTTTTTTTTTTTTTTTGTACTACACCTAAATAAAATGCATCTATCTAACATCTGGCTCTTACTGGCCAAACAGATGTACCCGCCAATCTAACCGTGTTTCGCATGAGGCCAGGGCCTTCTGTAACTACGAAAACAGTGACGCTGGACAAAATTAGCCTACTAGAATTTGTGTTAAATGCATGACAGTTTCTTGATGCGATCACATATTCAGGGAAAAAGCGCAGATTTGTCTGAGTTGCTGTCAGACTGACTTCAGCACCAACTGTCTCCCTAGACATATATGGACATCTATTTAGACATTAAGGCATCAGTGAATCCAGCCAGCTAGTATGTATGACTAAACCACCCATTCCTGTTCCGGCTGATTGCAGGTGGAAGCGAACAAAAGAGGCTCTCATCAGCTTGGATTAGGCCGGCCTTTCCACATAACCTCTATAAGGAGGGACAACAGAGCCTCTCTCATCCTACTGTGCATCACTTCTTAGCCTGGCTTATTTCTTGTTACATCCCTGCTGTTAGAAGCACCTTATTCCTCCTGTGCTGTTTTCTCTTCTTTGACAATCAAATATAGCGTCTGCAGCAAATTTCAAGGCTCCTTCAGGCTGAAAGACACTAGCGGAAAAGATGAACTTTCCTATGGCATCCCTCAGGAATTTGGGAAGTTCTGTGCCCTTGCTAGCCAGAGTAAAGTTGGACACAATTTTGACTATGACTATATAATACAGACTCAGAAAACATTCTTGTACAATCATGTTTCTTAATCTCTCTTTATTTGTTCTTTCTATCTTTACATAATATATAAACATAAATCATTCGGTCAGACTCTATAGCTGTACAAGCAGTCATTATTCTGCTTGATGCTAATGTGTATCAGACTGTAATGGTAGCCATCTGTTTTACTTAAAGGCCAGACAACTCTCATAACAAAGCAATGGCTTTTAGCATACATGACTTAGCTCAACTTGATATCATAACAGATGAAGCCAATCCCTAAGAGCGATGTGTACTGCATTTGTCTGTTTGTGCGATTGAGGGAGAATGAGAGAAAAACCAGTGGACTGAAACATATAGGTGTTACACAAAAGCTAACACACCAGCTGGGTCCACAGTCAACATACTGCAGGGCTTCCTCTAATCACAGCTATATGCACTGTCTGAAAATATGTGAATAAATAAACACAAGTTAAATAATGCTGCAAAATGTGCGTCTAATTGGCAACAACATTACAAGCCAGGAGGAAAAATTTGTTTTTAATCTAATTAACACATTGTAATTAAGTTGTATTCATTAAATGCAATTGTAATGATGCACATTGTCAAATTTAAGTACTTATGATAGGCTGAACAGTGGAGCAAGGATTGAAAACTCTCATACCTTCAGCACACCACATTGTAAAACCTTCCTATCACTTTAAGCCACCATTTAGAATATTGGCCGCCCGCCAGCTGGGATAGTAGAAATAGTAATTATGGGCCCTCATTTGAGAAAACATCAAGTAAGATCGATGAAAGCCATCGACTGAGCTGTGAAGAGTCTGAGGAAACGTATAGTGGCTGGAGTTTTTTGACTAACAAGATGGAGGAAAGTCTAACATGAGAAGAGGTCAAGGTCGGAAGACATTAAAACTTCACAGTGAAGGACAAGAACAGGGAGCAGCAGTGAGATTGGCAAACTGTTTTCACCTGTCTTTGTTTTTGTCAGTCTATAGCTATAGGTATACACTGCCAATTATCATGACAGCATGTGTTTTGCGAGTTCACCTATACATTGTGACTGGTATTTGGTAAAGTGGCAACTGGACTAAGCTAGGCTCCACATAAATCCTCCTCTTGCTGAAGAGGAAAGCCCTAGGTTTGCCCACATCCCAATTTAACTGAAATCTAGAGGGGATCTAGTAGTGTCAGTCAGCTCTCAGACAACCAGGCTCTGATGCTCCTCAATCCAAGTCTACCCTGATAACTTCTGACAGCAGTGAGTGCTACACTATTGTCTTCCATCACTAACACCCCTCTGCCTTCCTCAGCGCTCAAGCTCAGCCATCCAACTAATGAAGGAGCCTGGAACATACACACGATCGACCGACCACCCCCACACAAACTCACACCTTTGCATAAGAGCCAGAGAGGAACACACTCTCACATGCTCCTGTATACATACACTACGTACTGTATATGATCACACTGATGCATGTGAGCACCTACAACTGTGAAAGCTGAAGTGGAAAAATGACAAAATCAGCACTAAATGTTATCACAGGACAGCAACAATATACAATGTGCTGATTAAGTTTAAGTGGCAAAAAGAAAAAAAAAACTCACTTGCAGGCCTCATTTTCCTTTTTTTTAATTAGCATTATCATACATTAGGTACAAATGACACAATCAATTACAAGGTAAGTAGCTCAGACTCATTTTAAAGGTTTCAGGCTGACAAGGGAAGAAAACAAACATACACCATTTGCAAAATACAATATATTCTTTCTTTTACAGTCTATGTAGATATCTACTGCAAGTCATTTATGTACAACGACAGGGATGCTGAGATTAGAAATTAACAAAGAGAGGAGCGCTGGAGACCATGTTAATGTATGGGTTAAGAGATAAGGCATTCCTGCACATCACTGATCCTGTGCTCTGTACAGCCAAAGAGATGGCAGCTCACTTCAACTCAAGCAAACAGGAAGCAGCAGAGTAATGACTTACTACAAAGAAGAGAGATGTTAAATTAGATTCACCTAAAGCAAACAGGTAAAGGAGTATTGTAAGAAATGCCAATTTAAAAAAAAAATCATACCATACCTCTCTCTCAAAACCTTCCATTGTTATCTTTACATCAGAAATTTACTTTGTTATTTTCTGGCCGTCCTTATCACTTAACTTACAAACAAAAAGGTGAGGACATCAAATAGAATGTAAACACAGTAAAACACAAAAATACATTTGGCTAATTCGTTCGTCAAGCTGTATTAGGGGGGAACCAGCAGAATGGAGGAAAGAGTGGAATTGCTGCCAGCTGTGTGGAGTGAATTGCACAAGAAAAAAAAAATCAACTGCTTTCCTGACCTGACGGTATTTTTAAAGGCTGGAAGGAGGAGGACACTGTCGATAAGATGATGGATTGACTCGGCCCAGGCACTGAGGAAGGAGGAACAGGTAGAATGAAAGAGGGCGTATGGGAGACGGCGAGGGAGGGGTGGTTCAATGTGACGAGGCACAGGGGTTGTCCTTCAAACAAGCCATCATCATCTATCCTTTCACTCAGTTCACTGTAGCCCCATACATCACATGTTCACTGTTCCTTCACTCCCCGAATATCATCCGTTGATATTGTCGGTACACGTATTAATTAACTCACTACATCATTCAGTCATTAATAGGCACAGGGAGGTAAAGGTAAAGCAAGCAGACGAGGATGAGTCAAGTCGTAGTTTTCAGACTGTAAATTGGTGTCAGTCAATAAAACATGCATTTACAGAGCAGGTGATGGATCATTTATATGAATAAAGCGTGCAGAGGTTGTTTTTTTTCCCAAGATCTTTTATTTACATTCATGAGAATTGTGAGATGTGCTGAAACACTAACATAGAGTAAAATGAAGTAAAAACTAAGTAAATTAACAAGGCTAGTTTGACAATGGGTTAAAAATACATGAAGTGGCGTTATGGTATGGGGTAAAAATGGAGAAGAGACTTTAGAGTAGAAGAAGGAGAATGAGGATTAAGAGGAAGATGTAAAGTATGTCTGTTCAAGTTGGGAAAGGCACACAAGGGGAGAGTATTAATCTTTTTTTCATGCCCACACCGACTGTGACTTAATATTCTAAAAACACTTCTAAGAAGAAAGAAGATGGAGATTCTGTTAAAGGGATGGATCTATACTACTAAGTCAGCACACGCAGAGGTGCAAGTTAAGCTCAGACAAGGGCAAGACTGTTGCTGTGTAAACTCTGACTATATACAGGGAATATTTTCTCTCACTTCTGAGAAATTCACTGTGGATGCCAAATCAAACGCTCCACAAGTTGAAATGTTTTTCAGACACATTTCTGCCCAAGGCTAGACAGGCAGAAAAATATGGTACGGTGTACAGTGAGTCGACTATCAAACTGACTGGCATTGCAAAGAGTACTGACACACGGTGCACCGGTATACTCATGGCAGCATGCTAGTATATGTTACATGGCTAACAGAGTGTACAGCGGGTGTGGCTTTAGGCAGGTCTCAGCCCGTACGGGAAGAAGCTGCCGCAGAGAGTCATCCATATGACTGTGGCTAGTGCAACGCTGCTATTGTCGGGTTCTGGCGTTTTTCAGGTTTGGCACATGCAAAAGGTTATATACGATAGGAAACACAGTAGGAGAGCAGGTCTCTTAGAAAAGCACAGAGAAAATATTACAAATGTTTCAATAGTTCCTATCTTTATCAATCAGATATGAGTTTTCTAATGTGATATATCCTTTGAAACATTCCTGAATTTCTTGAGCAGAAGCTAGAGAAATAAAACTGACAACACCAACAGCAACTGACAACAGGCAAAATCAAATGGCAAAAGCGAAAAAAAAGGTTACAAATTGACAACAACACAACATTAAGATTATAACATAAACTCCATTTATGAGACACTAAAGAGCAAGTGGTCCCACTGGCCTAGCAATGAGCAGTGCTTCTGAGTCACAACTCACCATAGATCTGGATTCACTGTTCCACATTGCGCTAAAAAGGTAAAGGCAAAACGAACCAGGGACCATAATGTATATATATCAAGCTTCTACAGAAAAGAGCATTGCTCTAGGGTCAGTGACTAGGTTTCAGGGAAAAAAGTAAGTATTAGTATATATTTAAATTTATTATCTGTAATAATCGTCTGTGCTTTCTTCAAACCCTGCGATCTGGTTTTTTCTTTTTGGCAAAATCGCTGCTCACTCTTGCGTTCACACATAACAACCAGCTCGAGCAGTATGACCTTCAGCGTTGTTGCACAGTTGTGTCACTGAAACAGTCACAGTCTAAAAGAGCTTTGCTGGATGAAGATCAGCACTCTTTTGGTAATTGACTATGATGTCTAATGGCCCACTTTAAATTCAGTGTGTCTGGAACTATGTTCACAGAGATACTCCACCCTAAATCTCCCTTATTTCACAATCATTTCCTGTCGGCTTGGGCAGGACTGAGACAGAAACAGTGTATTTTAGTCAAAGTGTGAAAGTTTGAAATAAACTGAGCATACAGATACAAAGCGAATTAGAGGACTGTGATGTTGGAGTAGTCGTGGTTTTTTTGTGGACATTTTGACACTTTTTTCCTGACACTATTGGAATCCATTGTAATCAACATGAATTTAAGCTAACCATGGCCATTATTCTCATGACAACAGATGACTCTTATCTCTGAAGGCAGATTTTGAGTGGAGAATCATTTTAAGGTTGTAACTCTTTGGGGTTTCATACTTTGTAGCATGCAGCATTTAGCGGCTCACATGCATGAATGATGCCTACCAACAGCATGCAGATACAGAAGGTCAGTCAACAGCCAGACGCGCATCCAATCAACACACAATTGCTGTAAAACTCATTGAATATGATTAAAGGAACCTGAAAGGAAAAAAAAAAGATAAATCTGCCAACACAAGTAGAACAGATATTTTTACAACTCGCTAAATCTGGACTCTATTTAAGACATCCAGTTGTTACAAAGTTGATCTGTACTGGGTTACGTTCCTAGATGTTTCTTTTTTCTTTTTTTTCTTTTTTTTTTTTACACATACAAATATTGGTTTATCTAATTAATGTAATAAAAGCACATTCAGGTGTTGGTATAAAAACTGTAACTTGCTATACTCTTTTTAAATAACTCATGATTATTTACAAAGGAGTTATACACTGATATTAGATACATTAAAATATTCATCTGATCTAATGGAAAAATATGTATGAGTTCACAGAAGAGGGGAGTGTAAAAACTAATCTAGTTTAAAGACACTGAAGACACAAAAATGAATGCAAGAAAAAAAAAGATTCATATTCAACTAATAATGGTTAGTTAAGTTATGTTGACATATGCCTAAAGAAGGAAGAGTTTGTTCTCGGGAGAACAAAACAATGTCAGAAGTATTTCTGATTTGCAACTTCTGTATCCAAGAAACCAGACAAATGTGTTTTATCTATGCTTGAGGGCATGATACTGTATGCAATAAAACTTTGCATGGTTAATACATAATGACATCAGTTAATGTTACCTTCTAAAAAAAATAAAAACAGTTTATTAAAATGTCTTGTACTGTTTCTGTTAAGACATTTATGACCAAGGGGAGGCTTCGAAGCTATGGGCATGGTGAGACAGGGACAGTAATTAACACTGACTCGTGTTAAAACGTGACAAACTTTTTGGGTTTGATTTTTCAAGATTGATATAATATATTCTGCCACTGCCTACATGCTAAACTGATAACTGTTGATGGTGTGTCCACATAGTGTCCACAAAATTATTAACATAGTGAGTACACAATCTGCAGCTCAATGAGGGCTAGAAAGAAACAGGTTTGCGAATCATTATTTTCAAAAACCAGGTAAAATAGGGTGATAAGAGTTAAGCTCTGTGAAGTTTTGATAAATTGAAACCACCAACCCTGACACTTTCATACCTGTATGTGTCAGATATTTTTCTTTTTCTTTTTTTTTTCTTTTTTTTCTTTTTTGAACAGGGTGCACACAACTGTTCATTCTTCAGTTGCTTTGCTACACACACCTTAAATTGAGACTGGCTAGAATCAGTTTATGCTAAAATAGAATTTTACACCATCACCATGAAATCAAAGGGGAAGAAAACTGTAAACATGATACAGGAAACATTGAATCACAAGGTGCTGTTTCAACACCTGCACCACCTGTTCTTCATATTTGGCTGTAGCGTCTACACTGCTTTGTAATGGGCGTCTTTTCCTGTCATCACATACAGTAATATATCTATACTGTGATGATTACCCACATTACCCACTAACTAGATCTGTAGACTATGATGTTTATGTATATGCACTATGAATTTTAGCACAGGCATTCCTTCCAGAATAATCAATGCCTTAAGTGCTAATTTAGCTGAATGCTCCTTTAATATTCTCTCAGTTACACAGGCAGAGATTACTTCATTTTCTTAAATTAATCATGTACTGGCATAGATAAATAAATCCTGACACCCTTCTGTCTCAGTGCCTCCAGTTATGGTAAACCTTCAAGATAAATTGCAGGGTTAAAGAGGGACATCCTTGTCTACACTGCATGCTCATCATTAAACTAAAAGAAATTATTTCTTGTGGTGGCCAGAAACAAGCTAATCTATATAATCTAGACTGGCACAGATATTGTACAGAACAAATATGGATGTCCTGAATTCCTGCTTATGAATAAAACCAATATATAAAAGTAGGCCTTGATCAAGTTGTGGTCAGATGTTAGATTGGCGGTTGGTATAAGTGGGTGGCAGTGAGCAGGGAGGTTCTTCAGGGAGGGTTCCCCATCCTTCTCATACGCTGTTGCTGAGCGACGGGTGCACAAACTGTGGGTTGATGAAAGAGAACCCTGCAAACTCGGCCTGGTCGATGTTGGCAATGACCAGCTCGTCCGGTGGTGTGAGCTGGGGCTGAGTGCGAGTGAAGAACTTGTCGAAGTTCTCTGCTCCTTTGCCACACTGTAGAAAAAAGAGACAGAGAAGAAGGAGAGGGTTTAGACATGATGTGTGTAAACTAATATGAAGAGTGCAAGCAGACCAACCAGACAGAACAGACAGGAAAAAATCTGGAGCGCTGGCAGATGTATGCAGACTGCAATTCCGTGAAGGCCAGTACACAGCAATTCTGAGAAGACGAGAGCTGCCGTTGCATTCAGCAGAATTTGCTTTTAACTTACTGGAAATTTTCACAAATGAGCCCAAAGCACAAGACACATATCATCATAGTCATCATCAGTCACTACCACTGTCATCACCATTCATTTTAATAAAATCACACTGGGCCAGGCAACTTAACAATGTGCATGGACAGTACGACAAGCAGCATTTGCGTGCTCTCTCCCACTTCAACCTGTAAACCAATTACGACGCATCTTCTTCCTGTCCCCTGGCCTACATAAAAATGGAAAGCATTTCACACCTGATCCCCCACTTTTCCCATTGCTTTATGCAGGAGAAAGTTAACAACATCAGATTACATGCTCTACATCTCATTCACCTGAATCACAATTCACCCCTCTGAATACAAATTCAACATTGTCACAGCTGTGGAACAGCAAAGCAGTTCCCTGTAAACAAAGCCCAGGATTGATTCTAGGAGAGGAAGCGGTGTCAGGACCTCCACAATAAGGCACGCGGTGTTTGCATTTATCTCATAACCTGCTGCGATGCAGCTCCTTTATCTTGGGCTCAGATGTGAAATGCATGTACTTTTGCGTATTTGACCCCCAACTGTCGGAGCTAATTATATTATAGAAGAGTGAAGCGATTCCTCAGAGTAAAAATAGCAACAGTATCAAGGTGCAACAAGGTCACGAAAGGGTTAATTAGTGAGTTCACAAGAGGAGGGCGAGCTGTCAGTATTTAACTGGAGACATCAAAAGTGTTTTCATGTTTTAGTGACGCGAGGATAGGCAAATTAAATCAAAGACATGGAAACGGATCATGTCACAAGGTGGATGAATTAGCACTTCAGAGAATGTCTCAGCAAAGGAAGGTCATGTGCATGCTCGAGGGTGTGGGTGTGCATCTCATTTTGTTGCGGAATTGGTATTCACCCTGACTGAAAAGAAAAATCACACTAAAAGTCACACTGATAATTGCAGGTGCCTTTTGTCTTGGGTTAAGTACTGCTATATTACTGGACATGGCATGGGTGTGTGCCTTTGAGGTACTGTTGTTTAATATTAGTATTCTGGTGATTCCCTCTGAAAGAGGAGGCACAATGCAGACTGTAACACAATAATTTTGATGTCAGGTGAGACTGCTGAGGCTTGCATTTGCAGACAGTAGCAAAAGGCTCAGTCACCTTACATGCTATTTTAACTGTTGTATCAAGAGAAGCACACATTAACAGATCTTGTTGAAAAGCTTCACCACTGTCTGTTTTTGTCTTACAACCATTTCCAACACTAGGCAATGGTAGTGGGACTAGAAGACATAGAAACCAGCCGTTTTTATCTCTTTCCAAGCTAATCTAATCTATGGTGCTGTATATTTTCTGAGCTATATTTCAAGGCTATCAGTATCCCCCCTTTATGATTAGCTGTTGTGAATGATCTGCTCATGAGTGTACTCTCTACCACAATGTGCCTTGATGCTCTTACCATTCTTTTAAAGGAGAAAAAACAAGGTGATTTCATTTGTCCTGACTGATGCCAGCCTCGACCACACCCAAGGATAGTGTAGTGTACCGTCAAATCCAACCAAACAGCACCAGTACTGTACTTAAAACTTTTAGCCACAAGTTTATCAGAAATCTGTCAGTCTGTCATCTGCACTCTTTCATGTGAATCAAAAATATCAATAATGTTCTGACAATCACTACACACAACACTTTTCAGACCCTGCACGCTGGTGCCAATATAAAAAAGTTTCAATTTGTCATTCAGATGTGATGTGTCAGATCAGTGACTAAAGGTCACCTAAAAAGGTGGAGATATAATGCTTTTTGTTTGCTCCTTTCGTCTGGTTTGGTTATTTGATGCATTTCTGTTTTAAATTATTCTTCAGTCTTTACTGGAGAAAAGAGCAATAAAAACTGAGAAAGAGCGTACAAGAGAAAGAGTGAGTGAGAAAGAGAAAAGGCTGCATAAGTCATCCGTCTTTATCCTCATCAGCTAGTCCACCTACACACTGGGCTCACCTACATGGGCGCATGCACTCACAAAAACACACACACTCGTACAACCAAATACACACACACACACACACACACACACACACACACACACACACACTCCGGGACCTAGTGCACCACTTGATAAGCATTCATGTTCCCTAGGGAGGTACTGTTCTGCAGCTGGCTGTGAGGATAACGGAGTCTGTGAAGCCAAATGCCATGGGGCTCTAACACAGGACTTGAATAGAAAGAAAGGATGATGGCAACCATAACACTTTTGGCACTGTTGTCATAGAAATAGACATCGGTGCATTAGGCTCAAAAGGGTTGTTGTGACTGCAAAGGCAACATTTCACCAAATATTACATCAGAGTTCCAGGTACTACGCACATACAAAAAAATTACATTGCCTAATGCCTACCCTAGAAATACAAATGATACCAGACGGTGAGTTAGTTTCTAGTTTTGAGACAGATTTATTGAAACTGCAAATGTTATTTTTGAGGCATTTTCAATTGTATCTGAAAGTTTAGCATGCTAAACTTCTTAAGCATATGACAGATTTATCCCCAACTAAGTAGAGACATTTCTAACCAGGCTCCTCTGTTTTTTCAAAAGTACCACTGCCATAGGCAAAGCCCTCTTAGCATCGTCTGACCGCTTCATCTGTCACATGTGCTTCTTCACAACAACCCAGGAGACAGAAATCTCCTCCATCGAAGAATCTGTCTCTTTTTTGGATGATGAGTGCTATTACTTCTGAACGCTGGTGACTGCGCTTGATCACTCTTTTTAGACTATGCAGGAACTGAGTGACTGACTCACACAAGTTCTGATGAAGTCCGGCACCTGTGTCCCCAGTGGGATTCACAAGAGATCCAAATGCTACAAATACAAGAAAATGGGAGGCAATTTGATTTGGGAAGGATGGTTTTACAGAAGAGAACGCCATTACACATTCACTCTTCTTTATCTTCAATCCCTTCCAGTCAGTTTTAATTGTTGGTATTCGGGCCGTTTGAAACTAACAACCCAACTGTGACCCGGCTTTGAAACTCTTGACTAACTCATGACTAACTGCTCATCCACTGCTGTCCTACATTACATCCACAGACAAGACATCATTGTCTGTCTAAGTGTGTGTATGTTTGTGTTTGCGTAAGTGTCGATGTGTGTACCAGCAAGTGCTTGTGCGTCAGTCTGCATGTGTTTAGGCTCGTCCGTCTGTGCTTGTTAAGCAAACACACTGTGGTATAAAAGGTACAGACATTTCTATTTTTACCTTCTCCTTATTTTTTTTTTATTGTTGAGGCCAGACCATAGGGCCAGACAGAGCATGTCAGGTGATTTAGCAGAAGTGAACGCAACAGAATATAAAATGTTGAGACACAAGGTGCGTGTTTGTTTGTGTGTGCGTGTGTGTGAGGCTTTAAAAAAAAAAAAAAGTTCTCCCATGATTGTTGTCACTGACAGGTGACGTTTGCTCCAAGCCACTACCGCCCTGTCAGAGTGGATAGAAGGCAGGGGACACACTCTGCGGCTCTGCGGTGTGTGTGTGCTCTCTCTCTTTCCCGCACAGCAGTATACCTGATGGGCAAACGCCAGGATCCTTCAACCGCTGTGTCTCTCTGTCTACTTGTCTTCTTTTATCCATCACTGACCGCCTGTCGCTCGAGTGAAGCAAGCACGCTTTTCACTCTGACCTCCACCGACATTCGCCAGCACCGAAATGTCCGTTTCTGAATCAAA
This sequence comes from Lates japonicus, assembly GCA_033238685.1. Taxonomy (NCBI): domain Eukaryota; kingdom Metazoa; phylum Chordata; class Actinopteri; family Centropomidae; genus Lates; species Lates japonicus. Next base: position 324,933 of record BRZM01000043.1, on the reverse strand, counting down.
AAAACGGTTACTCCTTGTGGCACCAGGCCTCTGCTCTCAAGTGATACTCCTGCCATTGTGTACGCCAAACTGCTGAACTGACAGCGCTGAGACGAGCACGCTTCATTTACTCTGGTCCAGAACTGTTATTTTTTAACAGAGAGGATGTGGGACTTGCAAGCATGTTGTGTTCACTACTCATGCAACTTTGTTTCTTTGTGAAAGAGCATCACACTACAAATAAAGGACCTTGAATAGTCTAGAGACTGTTTTATAAGAGCTGCTATTGTAAGATAAATGACTGAAGATGAACTCAACAAGAACAAAAGGAGAAAATTAGGTTATGAACTATGGTCTTATGAAAATCTGCTTCACTGCCTTTGTGATGTTTTTTTTTAGGGGGGGGACATAAACTTGCCCTTTTGGAAAAGCACTGAGCTGGTCTTACATCTCCTGTGTCTCATTGTGTGATTCAGACAACCCTTATGGGGTGAGACCAAAGCTATTATGCTGTTGATACATCCTCCCATACACGGTGACATAGTGTCCTACATGGGTTTTTGACCTACTTTCGCTCATCTTTAATCTCTCTCCCTCTCCCTCTCTCTCTACACACGTACAGACGCGCACGCCTCTGCACTCAAGCATATTAAAAGAACACTCAGCTACTTAGGATGATAAATGAGTGCCTGCCTCCATTAAGAGTCGTGCCAAGACGCTCTCCTTCTCTCTCTCTACCTCCCTCTCCCTAAAGCCACTGGCATGCGGAGCTGTGCGTTCTTGTCATCATCATCCTAAACATATGCTTTGTTTTGGTGAATTGTTAGCTTGTCAGTAGCATTTCAAACTTCCTCTGTTTTTTTCGAATAGATTTTGAACATTTAACAGAAAAAAAGTAAAGTTTTTCATGCGTTGAATTTGAGTTTTTCAGAAAAGCATTTGAAACACTGCCCTGTAGGAAGATTTATTTATCTTATTTCATGAATGCGCAATATGACTAAATTACAAAGCATCCATTGGCCATTGGTAGAAGCAGTTAAAATCAGGATCTTTACATGACCTTTCGGTAATCTTTGGCTATGCTCCAGCACTGCTTCTTGGACCAGTTTTACAACTGTTTGAATAACGGCTCGTAGTGTTTAAACAGATGCAAAGTTCAAGGACAAATATTTCAGTCCAATTATAAAGCAAATGGCGTGTATTAAACAATGATTACAGATTGCGTTTTTAATACAGAAGCTAAAATGTATTTGACTGTTGAGAAATGAACTACAGATTTGATGAAAAATGTGACAGGAAATTCAAATTCTCTGAACCTCAAATTAGGAAATAAAGAAATAAAAGAACAAATAAACACACAAACTGAAAACGCTCACTCTTATGTCCCATAAGCTAAAGGAGGAGAGGCAGACATGCTCAGTCAAGCTGCAACAGACTGTGCCGCTCATTTTCTTACAGCTACAGTGAGTCACAACTCATCCATATTGCCATCATCTTCTCTGTGTGTGTGTGTGTGTGTGTGTGAGTGTCCATGTATCCCATCAGGCATGCACATCCCTTCCTTGGACACTTTTTCCAAGACTTCTGTGCAATGACTAAGCCCTCCCACTCTTTCTTTCCCTGCCTTCCTCCTTTCATTCACTATCAATCAGCAGCTTCCTATCTGACCTACTTTTTCCCATCCTGCTCAGCTCCCTTCAGCCACAACGACCATCAGCCATCCACAAGTAGGTGTAAAATGTGTGGGCATCAAGTGTGTTGTGATCTCAAGAAATGTGCCTGATTTCATAGCAACGCTGCTCGATGGGCGTGGCTGGCATTTAATTATGCGCTTGTTGTGTTACCTGCAGGAGATGGGTGCGCAGCGACGGCATCCAGCACTATGAATATGGATCAACATTAACTGAGCCTGCTCTGACACTCATTCTACAGACTGTGTCCTCTGTGCTGTCTGAAGTCCCGGTCCAATAGATACAGATGGTTTGAATCTCTCAGCTGGGTGCAGCCGGTGTATTGATTGCACTTCCATATCTGTCACAGGCGGATGAAGTGAGATTGAGCAGGGCTAGATGCACAAGGAGAAAGAAAAGAGGAGGAGGAAGGAATTAGAGAGGTGGGTTAGATCTGGTGCGTGGTGAGAGGAAGTATAATGATAGCCATTTGGTGGTATGACCTTAGAAACAGCAGTGTATTACATGGCATATTGAGAGGAATATGATAGATAGATTAAAGAGTAGGGTTATGGTGACAGGAGCATTCAGCTTTTCACCTCTCTCTCATCTTTCACCCATACTAAAGACATCTACAACCAAACCCATGCAAGCATGCAATGTGCAAAGGGCATCCAGTTTTGTTTTCATGCATCCACCTCCTGCAGCTTAAACGTGACAATTACAGTCACACAGAAGCTTTCCTTTCTTTCATATCGATTACCCCCCACACCAACAAACTTGAACTCTTATGCAGCATCGAGACGTCAAGATGAGGAGTGCATGCAAGGAAATCTTCCTCCTCTGCTTTTCTCAATCTCTGTTAACCTTCACTTTCTTTAACCTTCCCACACATACAAACACACACACATCTACTCACCACATACACACACAAAGCACACATAGCATTTCCAGGACACCCAGCACATCCACTCAGCGGGAGACTACATGGACAAAGAGACCAGGATTCACCTTATTAGAGAAACTGGAGCCCTTGAGGGTGAAACAGAAGAAAACTACAATATTTAAAATGAATATGGAAGGGACACACACATGCACGTATGTACACACACAAGGCACTGAGTGAGCTTCTTAATCTCTGCTGCCCCTTGTTTTTTTTAATATACAAACACATAAAGAATATATATGTGTGTGTGTGTGTGTGTGTGTGTATATATATATATATACACAGTATATATGGAAAAATATAGGGAATTTGTATTGTGTGTGTGTGCACCTAGATGATCATCTGTAAACTCATGGATTTTAAATACACTTTACTGTGCAGCAAATATGAGCTATATGAGAGGCGCTCATAATAAATTGATGTCACATTAATTTTTGCGCATTAGTATAAAGGCTTGAAATTACTATGGCTCAGCGAAGGCGTTGTAGCCTACTCCCACAGTTGTATTGATTCATACAAAACAGCATCACAAGTTGAGGCTGTTTTATACTGTATATCATAGTACGGATCACTGACACATAAACCTTTGTCACATATCAGTGAAAATCTTGAGAGGGTGGTCACACTTAATGGCATAACTTCCTCCTTGTGTAAGTTACATTCCTAACATCCATTATTGGCACCAAGCGTCACTCTAATGGGAATGTTGAAATGACAGCAGTGATATTACATCAGCTCCTGTATACATGAATATATCTCTTTAATGCAGTCACCTTCATATGACAAAACTAAATAAAATATATAGACAACACAGGACAAGTATAGAAATGAATGGATGGATGGCAAATCAAAAGTGCAACTAAACCATCTTTGGTATGTAGCATTACATCAAATGTTTCACCACACCCATTTGTGTCCACACTAAACACTGCCAGCAGCTGTCTTTTATTCAGCCCACCTATATCACAAAAGAAGTCGATCACCTCTAACTATGCAAAATACATTTGCTAACGGTTTGGGATTCCTGCCATCTGAGACTCAAGCTGTCGCGGGCGAACATGTTGTATACTACAGCTACAGCATTACAAACTGAAACACACCATCCTTGGTTCCTTTTTCTTTGTCTTCACAAGTAGTTTTACCTGTTATTAAATCTCTTTAATAGATCCTAGAATTGGTCAATGGCTGATACATTTTGAGAAGGCCTGAGCATTTTTGTTGTAGATCGCTAAGTTTAAATATATGGCTAGTACTTACAACATTATAGTCGGAACACAATCTCTTGTTGCATGTCCTCCTGAATTTTCCCACTATGTTCCCTGTCAAGTCCATTGTATACTAAAACTGGCGGAGACTGCATATTCTATGGTGGGGCTAATGTCAAGATGACTACATGTGAAGTCATGTCAACATACATGCTAGAAAATTCAAGAACCTACCAAAGTTAAATATCACTTTATGTATTGAAATCCATGCTTTTTGCCATCAAAGGCGTTCAGAGAGTTTTGAAGAGAACACCATCCCGACAGCAACAACTGGTTTGAGTTCAGCAACACAGCACGAGGACACTGTGTGTGCGCTAGGTGTGTAAGCTATACATCGAAATTCGTAAAAATAAGGTAGACAGAGAAAGATGGAGGGAGGGATGACTGCTGTTTGCGTTAATTCACTTTCACTGCAACAAACTGTGTAAATTAAACACCAAATGCCATAATATATTCCATAATATGCCCCAAAACCTTCCTCATGTGATAGCTTCTTCCTGTTCAGGGTACATGGCCATTTTAGTAAATTTATTATGTTAGGCAAGAAGAAATTGCTGGAGTGATTAAATGAGATTGATGAAATGTGTATGTTGTTTGGGATGGGGATGTTGGACAGACCATAGTTTGGATGTAGAGATAAATGTTTTTCAGCCCAGATGAACAAATCAAGGGCATCAGTGATCTCATAGATATTCCCTAAAAGTTGGTGTTGAAAACATTATATAACCTACAGCTAACTTGTCTGGCTCACATTATGCACTACACTCCTGTTTAATTTCATTTGAACACTCTTACTTAACATATCAAACACAAAATAACTAATCAGGTATAATACTTGGTTACAGGTTAAAAAGACTTTACTTTTGACTCTCCATGTTTGTGTGTGTATTCTGACAAATCTGACTGAAGGCTGACATATAAGTTGAAACAAAACAGCTAAGAACAATAGTCCCAAAAGGAGTGGATAAATACAGAGGGGCATAAAACGTCTTGCCATAACAGATTTGTCTTGTAGTGACGAACACATCTGTTCTTGTCTGCTTAGATATGTGCAGTTGTTTACTTTTTCTGTTTATGTGCTTTGTGTTTGTATGCATGACACTGTAACTTGACAGGTAGTATTAATATGTAGCATTTTTCGTCGAAACAGGTTCTACTCTTTACCACCGTTAATGCGCTGGTAAGAGAACCTCTATTGACATACAAGTCTGCTGTCAAGAACAGGCAGCCCCTGCCTGCCTATGGAACTGTATTTGATATTGTGTTTGAGGGAAAATTGTCGATTGTTTTATTATGAACAATGGAGGAAGTTGAATGGCACGATGAAGAAGATGGCACTGTTCTCAGTGCGGAGGCAAGTTTCTAAAATGTCAGATGGAACACACAACTTAAAGCCAAAGAAAGAACAAATGCACCTGGACCAATGGCGGTGAGGGCAAGCGTATACAAGTAATTTGGTGCATCAAGGCGTAAGGCACAATGTGCAGCCACATGCGCCGTGTGGTGGTGCACTTGGTATCTTGTTGGTAGATGTTACTGGATTGCTGATAGTTTCATCCAAATGTGGTCTAAATTTACAAATTTACATCTACTACCGTTATGCCAACAAATACCCATCTTTTCCACCTCAGCCAAGTGTAAAAAATTGTCAACACATTTAAACTTGGTTTTAAAATATCTTAGTATCAATTGCTTTTTAAATGCATAATTCCAATAAACAGGTGGATGAAACACTTAATGATGCTCCTCCACTGCCCTCTCTCCTGCTGCAGGGGGTTGTGAAACATGACAAGTCACCAAATACTGAACAGGCGCGAGTGAGAAAATGAACACATCATGTATGTCAGCAAAGTGCTCTTGCACCATGCACCAAATGAAAATAGAACCCCAAGTATTCCCTTTGTGACAGACAAGTGTAATGGGAAATGAGGCTCATTTTGTTGAAGGATAAACTCATGGAGAATCTACTAATCATCTTAACTTTGGTTATTTCATGGTACCACATACTTTAAACCATGAAGTGCAAATTAAACTTAAAATGTCTACTAATTTCTATTGAAGGGTGGTTGTATCTCTGTTCTGAGGCTCCCAATGACACGCCTGAAGACATGTTCTGACCTCTCTCCTCACAGCCCAGACGCTTGGATGGGTGCTTGGTCATCAGCTGCTCATTGAAGAAACAAAACATCGGGTTTCTAAATCACAGTATTGACTCCACCTTATACCTATATCAGTTAATATTTGCCTATTTGTTGTAGTTAAAATTTTGTTGGTTGTACAAGGCAAAAACAAAACAAAAAAGGGAATCCAGTTTTCTCAACTTCAAAGAAAAAAAAATAAATGGAGAAAACTTTTCAGTTGTACAGAGTACAGAACGTATAGATTTTATTTGCGGTTATGGTTTAATGTTTGGTTTGATTCTAACAGTGGTCAGTGGTCGACATCAGAAAACTTTCTTTGTTTTCTCCCACCTCTGTGTTCTTTTCACTGATGTGTGCTCTGTAACATGAGTCCACTTTTCTAGTCAGTAAATGACAATCAAATGATGGGTCTGAAAAAGATGACATAATTGTTTGCCTTTAGAGGACTGCCGCTACTCAGTCACAACACAGACACCACGGGACAATAACCACTTTGTTAAAAAGCAAAACCGACAAACAGGTGAATTCACAGGAACACAAATTGGGTCAAAGAAATGTACTGTTAGACGGTGTAGGACCCTACTGGTAATGTTTAAAATGTAAATGTCTAAATAATGTGTCAAGATTATGTTAATGAATGTTTGTTTGTTAGGCTTGCAGTTGGAGAGCCTATAAATTTGCTTGCATAGAAAATAACAAAGTTGGCTCTGGTTGAGGAAACAAACAGGCTGACTGAGGTTTTAAATGCATTAAAGCAATTCTACCATAATAAAGCATCATTGACTGGCTGCTTGTTTAAGAGGTATATGGAATGTCACCTTATATTATTTATAAATATTTTGTATTACCTCCTGCCTTTTTATGCAGGATTTGTCGATTGAATTGCTAAGGAAAGAGGAGTTGTTTGGAGATGGACAGAGAGCCTAGTGGGTTTCAGTATTGATAGTCCAAGGACAAAATGACTTATTCATGTACTGGAGACTGAAATGAAATGGTGCTTGGTTTGGATTGAGCTGGTTTTAATGCTTAAACAGGCTGGTTCCTGGCCCTGGTGTCTACAGTATATGCTTAAGTGTGGTATGCCCACAGAGAGTACATGGCATGAATGCAGACACACACAAGCACGACATGATCGTTGGGCCTAGTTAAATCCCTAATCTGTACTAATACGTGCAGCTCAGTCACCTTTGACAGTTCTTGCTGAAACATATGACATGTTGTTAGTCACCCTTGTAAAATAGTGATCTTACACAGAGGAAGACTATCAACCAGTGTATGGTCCAACCCAGTTTCTGGACCAAAGGCAAACAAGCACACTTTGGAGTTTTTTTTTAGCTTGAATTAATTCTTTCCTACATTATCTTAACACGCCCGCCAATATAAAACTCATCTTCATTGCAGGAAAATATGTATATACCTTGAAGAAGAGAACATGTGACACTTTAAGACCAGACAACAGTATTTGTTCCTGCGTGTCCTGTTTAGGGTCTGCACTTGTCCAGGGTGCCAAATCTCATCATAAACTCTGTGTGAAAACCCCAGTGGGAATAATGGAGGAAAAATAAACTTGATAGAACAAGACATCGCGAACTCAACACGCACCATCAATACACACCTTCCACATCGCTAGTGTTTAACTGCTAGGCAGCGTCAGCTGATAGGCATGGGGTGATGTGAAATGAAACTACACACATCACACCACTGTTCTAATCAACACAGCTGCTGACCAAAGGGGAAGAAAAATACAGGTGGTTGCTTATGGACGACTCCTACGAGCTTGTATATACATAATGGATACATTTCACTCATTTGTTTTTAGCAACTTTGATCGACTTCTTTCTAGAGAGCTGACTGTGTGTTGTTGTTTTGCAACTTCACTCTCAAAATGCTCTTACTTTTGAATAACTCGTCTAACACAGAAGTAATTGGGGAAACAATCTCAACCCTCATCAGTGTTTGTCTTTATGTAAGTTTTCCTTTTAACAGAACAGGAGAGATCCTAGAAGAACTTTAAACTTTGCTTTTATTGACATAATACCATCTTTTACTCACAAGAAGTAACTAGGCCTCATATTTAGTCTTCATATATTAAGTGGAAATAAAATACAGTTATTGTGTGATTCTTTGTTTTCATGATCAACATAAGAGCTACAATGACATTAAATGACATGCTTAAAATGGCTTATCATATCAGTGATGAAATTCAACTTGCTGACTTACAGGTCTGTTTCTTTGCTGCAAGTCCTTCGACACAGGCTACAGGCTGGCTGTCTGAATGCCAGAGGTATCATCAAGTTGGCAGAGTACTTCAGACAGTTGTTATAAGGAAGGAAAAAGTCATTTGCAGCTTTCTGTCCGTTCACAGGACTGTCACTGATGGTGAGAAAGCATCACAGTGTAAACACAAGGCTGTCACCATTGAGATGACACACCGCACTGAAATGTCCTGATGGTGACTGGATCAGTTGGATCGCCACCGCCGCCAATCAAAACCACTTTTTTTCTTTTCTTTCTTTCTTTTTTTAACCTTTGAGCACGGAATTATTTTGCATCCGTGATGGATAATCATCTCCCAAAAAAGAAAATGATGTTGACATTTTATAGAGCACGCTTGATCATCTAATGGCAAACTGTTAGCACTGAGTGTCAGTGGGTCACCACTTCACATGAACTGTCAGCTAGAAGTTTAAAGTGTACATAACTTGAAGCCCCCGCCGCTTCTGCTGAGAACACCAAAACTGTTTTACTTGATTTGGAACAGGAGGAGGTGAGGGGAGGAGAGCCAAAGTTGGGGAGACTGAGAAACAAAGAGAATTAGAGCAGTAAAAGAGAAAGCAGATGGGGTCTCAAGTCAGCAGGGAGTCTGGGCCAGGTACAACTGTGAACTGCACATCAAGGCTTAAAACACACTCACACCATCATTATCATCTTTGCAATTATAAATGGCCTGTTTTACCTTCCCCGGACAATATATCACAACACGCACTGCCCAATGGGACTACTGTGGAGTACTCAAACAGGACATGAGTTGGCGCTATGTTTTACCTACCAGTGCTGCCTGTATCTCAGCTCAATTAGTCAGGAATAACACTTTTGAAACCAAGGGTGAAATATTCACCATATTAACAGAACTCTGCATCAGAATGTACACTACATTTTATATATACTGCCCCAGTCTCATTATCTTCCAGTAATCATTATGAATGTCATTACACGTCATTAAAATGGACGACCTTGGTAACATCCCATTTTAGATGATTGTAAAATCTATCTACCTATTTAAAATGTAATGAACTGTGCAGTATATATATATATATATATATATATGTATGGGCTTGCTCTGTAGAGGCTTATCTGCATTGAACAAAAATCCACATGCCTACAAATAACAGATCAATTCTATTTAGTATATGTCCTTTTACAGAGTTTCTTTTTGTCCCTCCGCTTAACTTCCTTTTTCTGTGAGTCTCAGACTGCTTGTCAAAATCAGTTCTTCTCTCCAGCATCACCTCTCCTGCTCTCTGCCCATTTTACTCTTTTATTCTCCTCCTCGATCTACCTCTCTTTATCTCCCTCTAACCACTCTTTCTCTTGTTTTGTTTTTTTTTTTTTCTCTCATCTCTTCTTTCTCTCCCTTTGTGGTCAGGCTACTGGCAAGGACTATGTATCCATTAAGATGAAGTGCTGCAGCCATGCCAAACAAGGGTTGAGAGAGCGACTTGGGCCGAGACCAGAACCCCCCCTCCCCCAAACACAAACACACACACACACACACACACACACACAACTGAGAAAAGAAAGTGAAGAAGGGACAAAAAGAGAAACGGGTCGAGGAAGGACGGGGAGACAAAGTTACATTTTTCATGCCTATTGACTTTGTACTGCCCTGGACAGAAATAAACTGCTACTTTCACCATTAAATTTCCTACACACACACACACATACATCATACACAAATGTTTTTTTTTTCTCGCCCAAGTATAAGTAAGTAAACTCGGTTTATATTCTCTTCTCTACATATGTCAGTGTTTCGCTACCGAGGTCTTATCTTCGAGGAGCTAAGCCAAAAGCACTGCCACAGAGCTGAAACCTGAGCCTGGTTGCTATTAAAACAACCATATGATGAATATGTCTAAAATACCTCAATTTATTGACCAAATAGTCCTGAGATGAACCTCATGTCTTCAGTGACTGTGACTCATTGGATAGCTCTGAAATTCATCCATATTTAATGTTGATCTGCTCCCCGAGGATGAACATGTTGAAATGCGTGTTTCTTTCTATTATCTGAGGAGTGCATATAAAGCGTCACGAAGGTCGAACAAGCAGGTTAAAAGCAAATAAATGAGTGTATGCACAATTCTCAGCATGATTTTTATTGTTGTTTATTCTGTCCATATATGACAGAATAAGTATTTTAGTGAGTTTCAGTGAATCCATGAATAATGTCTTAATACAAAAGCTTGCTGTTTTACCTATGTTCATTCCTTTCATTTGCTTTCAACAACAAACAATCTGTAGTAAAGAGAAAAAAAGACAAACAGTTACTATGTCCCAGCATCACTCGCTTGACTTGCTACACTGACCCACTGTACTGTTCAGTTCTCTGTCTCTGAGATCCAGTAGCTCCATGGTCGCTGAAACAGCATCCCAGGACTGTTGTGTTAAATACCCCTGTTCTCACGGGAAGAGCTATCTGATGAAAATCCCATCCCTTTGAGGAACTCATCACAGGAGACTGTTTGACAGTAATGAAAATCAACGCTACAATGGGGCCAGTACTGTTAATACAATAAAAAGCCAAACCATAGTCTGTATTTTGAATTTTGGCCATTAAGATCCGGCTAACTATATATACTGTGACAGAGTCCACAAGACAGGTTTCCCAGTTATATTATTTGAGATGTGCAGAGATATAGAAAGATGAGTCTAGGAGCACGAGTGATGGGTGAAAACCTCTTAGCAATTACATCAGCTCTATTGGTATAGTCAAGTTTAGCATAAGCACAGAAGAGTAGCCAGTCTAAAACACAACACACAACCAGTTTTGTGTCAGCGAAAACAATTCCAAAACATTTTTTATCATGTTGCAGCAAGCTTCCATCTCAACATGTTGATACACCTTTTACGAGTTATTGTATCGTGTTTCCTCATTCCCCAGGCTACATGCAAGTTTTGATTGTTTGTAAATGGAAGCAGGTCCACACACGCAAAATTGATGAGCCAAAAAGAACTTAAGCGGTACAAAAAAGTGAATGTTTTGTTAAATAATTTACATGCCAGTTAAATTTGCTTGAGAGGCTTCCTTTAACTTTACCAATAGCCAGTAAGTCATTGTTTCTATGGTCTAGTTTTCGTTTGAAACAATAATCAAATACTACTTCTGCTTTTTTCATCATGAAGATATGAACATCATATTTACACAGTTTTAACAGTCAAAAATCTCATGCTTCTCCCAAATTATATCTGTTATGTGGCTGAAAGATTAGTAAAAAAATGGCTACAAAGCATTTGTAATAAGCTTTTAAACACTGAGCTCACAGAGCTACTATTCCATCAGATGAAGGTGCTGGTGAGAGCATACTGATGACCCCTAATAGGTTTCTTCAATGTTTTATTAATTCAAACGTCAGAGACACAGGAACCACTGAAAGGAGGAGAGGGAATTCAAATGAGTTCCCAGACACTATTTTAACAAAGCCCACACTTCATTCTACAGCCAGACTTCATGTTACATCTAACTCCGGGAAAGCTAAGAAAAGCCTTACAGCAGCCTCTGGACGCATTTTCGTCAGTTTTTCCCAAAGTTGAATCTATGGAAGGGCTAGAGTCTCTTACAAGAAGTTGTATTATTTTGCATCAGTGAGCGTGAAACACAGAGCTGAAAATGCTGATTTACAGGATTTTCAGCCCAGGTGGGTAAAGGCAGTCCTGTTTAACGTTAATAGACTGAAGAGGTGCTCTATAACAGACAGTTTAAGTGTATTTTTCAAATTGTCTCTAAAACTGAAAACAAAACCACTGACTGCAGGCACAAAGCAAATCTTTACAAACACTGAATATATTTGCATGTATTTGTTTCAGATTTTGCTAGCCACAAACCGTTTGAGAAAACAGCAGAAGATTTTATTCATGGGTGACAAAGAGTCCACTCACCCCTTGCAGATGGAGAGACAGCTTTGGACAGGGACTTGGGTATGACATCGCAGTTCCATTGCGACTGGAACACCATCTTCATCCTCCATCAAATGGAGGCTGGGGTGAGAGGACAATATATGTTACTGGAAGTTTCATTCATCACATAGAGCAAAGTAAAAAGTAAAGTGTCACAGTAGCACCAATTCATTCCCTAATGAATAAAGATGAAGGGGGCAAAAACAGGACACAACTGTGACTATGTTCGAGTAAGAAAAGACAAAGACTTAGGAGAGAAGACAGAAAAAGGCCAATTATACACTTGACAAAGGAGCAAAACAACTTATGGAGAATCTTTGAGAATAAGTTTCACAGGAAACCCTAGAGGGCAAATGGAGGATAATCATTTTTTCCCTCCTCACTGGGTGGTTATCAACTATAATGGAAAGACAGTCCATAAAATGAATTATTCATTATTTCCACCCATTCGACCCATTCGCTAGAGATAGCCTGTCTGCATCATGCCCCCTTTACCTGATTTCACACAGGGAGACAGAAGAAGGGAACATCTGAATAGGTAAAAACTTTTGTTAATTGTTTAACAGCTGACACTTTCTCTAAGTTAATTTGGGAATGAAAAACATACCCATCTTCATCCTTTGCTTTGGAGGAGTGAACATTTGCATGTACTTGCACTTTGCTTTTGGCCCTTTAGAATGGAGGTCCCTCCAAAAATAAAAAATGGATCAAGAAATTATAGTTTGTGAAGAGAGGAGTTATGATGATACTTTGAGACAGAGCAACACTGTAAAACAAAGCCCTGGTTACGTTTTTATATTATTGTTTGTTTCAACTATGACTTCCACTAAAATGTGGTTTTTGATTAGCACAGACTGCAGGTACACAGAGCTTCTTCAAGTTCAGGTTAATGCTATACTGGCTGCATGTCCTCCTTCTCTTCAGTTGGTGTATTTATTTCCAAAAGAACTTCTCTACCAGCCAACAGATTACCGATATGTTCCCTTGAATACCTAAGAATACTGTCCAGAGTACTGACTCATGTCCACTGGCAGCACACCATGTCGTATCCACAACTAAACAAAGAAACTGCGAAAAAGTAGGCTGCCAGGTAGTGAGGCAAAAAGTGGAATTGTTCAATGCTAAGAGAGTTGTTGCTCAAATGGTGCACAAACGCAAAATCTGTTGACTGGTACTCTTCAGCGGGGCAAAGACATTCAAACCAACTCATAAATATGTATATTAGCATGACACACACACACACACACACACACACACACACACACACACACACACACACACACACACACACTGACTACATTAAAACAAGGTGAGAGGTTACACTTTACCTGATATCCTGTGATAGGAGGTAGAGGAGGCTTAGAGAAGATGTTTGTTGCTTATAATTATAGCTGTGGAAGAATTATAGAAATACCACTGAGTCTATGCGGGAATAATCGTGGTGTGGAAATAATCTGTGAGAAACCTTGTGTCTGTGTTGGTTGTCACAATCTGTAAGAAAATTATATAAGAAATACCATTGTGTGTGTGTGTGTGTGTGTGCATGTGCGTACACCACTCACCTGTCCTGTAAAGTATTTCATAGAGCAGCACCATATGCCCACCAGTCTACAGAGCTACCATATGGCTTATATGCAACATCTGTGTAGGAGGTAAGAGAAAAGTGGTTCAGAAACTCAGTTTAATTCAAACAATAATTCTGGTTGTTTGCAGACAAACTGAAGGGAATATTTGATCAACTGATTTTACTCTGTGATGCTGATCAAATTCAAACTCAGATGCAATCCAGTGTTTCCAAAAGTATCTAGTAGCATTAGGAGATTGATTCAGTCCTGGACAAAAGTTTCAGCCTGACTTGAGAAGTCTCAATCAAGATGAAGATATTGGAAATTCCAAAGGTCCAAAAAATTGAAAGTACTAAACTTTGATTTGTTTCCAAGTTTGAGGTTCACTCATGACAGACTGTGATCCATTTTAAACAGAATGTTATAACTTTAATACTGATTTACATTTTAATTTCAATGAAAACCATTTTATCCTGTTTCCAGTTACCTCTGTGTATATATCATTAGATCATATATATACAATATTAATAATATATCACATATATACACTCATTCTGGGTGTAGGAATGAGTGTATATATGGTCCTATTAAACCAGCACACAACAGGTCTCCCACAAATGCTAAATGTAGAGAATAAAACCGGTGCTGTTACAACAGAGGAGGCCATTACAAATATGAGGGGCGGAATTTAAGCCAACTCTGCCTAAAATGGAACAGACACAATCATATGAAGTCGACAGCAGCTTTGTAAATCCTGTTTAATGGATTAGCAACTTACACAACATGACCTCTCTCACTACAAGTGATTTGCCTGATGACCACCGCACTTAAGTATCTTTGAAGTTGTCTGCAACAATACATTTCCAAGGCGGCTGAACAAAGATAGGAAGCTCAAACTTCTGACAGGAAGCAAGCATTTGGTTGGGTGCAAAGTAGATAACAAAACACAGAAATGAAAGAAGAGTCACCACGTCATTTACTTCATTTACAAGAGCACCAGAACTACAAAAAAAGTTCTATGAATGATGTATGTAGCTGAAGCTGCAAAAACACACTTCCCAAATTTTCACGCGACAAGTTCAAGACAGGAGTAAACAACAGAAGTCGTTGTGAATAAAACTCTTACTGGCAAGTGTCAGCACAATTGAAGGATATCTTGACGTCACATTTTGTTAAACTACTTTTGTCCAAATATTGTGAACACTGACAACTCTTTCTCTGAGTTATGATTCTCTTCATGACCGAAATGGTTGTTTCATTTTTGGTCGTAAGGACTCGCAAAATTATTATTGATATGGTTTATAGGATATGAATTGTCATGGTTCAAATTCTGCCTTTTCAACAATCTTTCTGTACCTGCTGCTGGACAGTTTAGCTACCACTACCAAAATAAAAAGTCCTCAATCTTCAGTGTCTTTATTAAGGTCTATTACAAAGTGAGACAAAGTCACTAAACGGGCCCATAATGTATTCCTAACAATACAGTCCTCACTTTAGTGATATAGGACAATTTATAGCAGACACATTTTAACATCCAAATACAATGACACACAAAGAGATAAAAAAAACAAAAAACAAAGAGCGACAACTTAGGAGGCTTCTCTCAACTATGTATATATATTTTCTCTGGCGCAGAGAAGGATTTCCTGTAGTGAGTCTGACCTGGCTGAGGTTAGCGCTTTTACCCAATTCCTGACCCTGTTCAGGCCATTCTGAAGACACACACATTTGCTAATTTCACACCCACTTCCTTACATCCAGCTTTTATTTCTCTGGGGCTTCTTCTGCCATATAACAGCAGCTGATGCATGTGCATACATGCAGACCGAACTCACATACAGAAAAACAAGCAATATGTTAAGATCACGGATTTATGGCACACACACAAGACATACAGGACAATATGGTGACCCACACTGACAAACAACTTCTTTAGGGTAAATACAGCTCACTCTAAGAGTACATTGCCTCTAAGGATCATTCTGAGTAACATTCTGACCTCTGCTGCACACATGCAGCCCTGGGACACACAGCACAGCAACACACATACAAACACACATGGATAATATACTGTTTTGAATAAATAAAACCTGCTATGGAGGTACACACAAAAATATAGACACAATTAGTGCACCTGGGTGTGTGAAAGCAGGTCTGTCCTGTATCAATTCTACAACCTTCGCTGCTTAACACCTGACCCTGTCTTGCTGGGAGTCCACGATGCACATGAAACAATACACAGGCGAACAAACATACCTCCAGCCTGCACTCCACTGTCATGATGCTGTCCTGAGGGTTGATGGGAGCCGGGCTGGATGCAGCACATTCACGTGTTTTACCCTTATATGCCAAGGCAAGTATGTGCACAACCCTGCATGCACGCATAATTAATGTGTTCCCTCTGAATGTCACTGTAACTGTGAGACTCTAGTTAGCTATAGCTTTATATAGCACACATTTAATGTCAAAGCAAATTGAGTGTGTCGTTTTATTTGATTATTTTCCCTGAAATTCCATATGGACATAAAGCGATACAAATTCCTCAAAATGTCCACTGTTTCTGCATCATGTAACCATGTTTACTGTGTAAATGTTGACAGTAACATCACTAAGGCCCCTGAATTCATTGATCAATAGTTCATTTATCTCGCTTGAGGTCCAGAGGTCATTTTGGTTTATTTCATTCATATTCTAGGCTACATGAGTATCTATAGAACATTGATTACTTTATGAGCATTTCTGACCAAACATTCTCCATATTGGTAATTAGCCATGTCATTTGTATGGTCAAATCTGACTACCTGGATGTTCCTGTGCTTTATGCTCTACAGACAGAAATACAGCATGAAGTAGCTTGAGCAGGGCTTGAGAGAGACAGTGAAGTAAGTAAGAGTTCAACTAATGTACTTACAAATTATTATGGTGGTAAGTTGTTTCTTTTGGCTCAACATCTCAGAAGTGCAATCTGAATCACAAATTTGATATGTTGACAGTGTGAGTCTCTTTTCAGTGAAAGGAAGTTATTTCAGATGCTTTTTGACATTTGACATTTAGGCAGTCAGCGTAATCTTTTCCATGGTCATTAAGTATGTGAAAGCCTCTTATCAGCAATGACTCTATCCTTGACCCCAGGACATGTTTCGTGAACCTCAGATGGTCAGCTACACAAACAACATACAAACCTTTACATAACCTTTCACACGGTCACCTAACGCTTAAAAAATCGCTCTCGGTAGGACCTCCTCAGGTGTCACAGCTCTTGACCTAATGAAGATGAGGGTTGTTTTACTCTTCCTGCCCGCTGGCTGCTGCCTGTCTGAGGCCAGCGGCTCTGGGCAGAGGCTCATACATCACGATAGTCAGGATGAGCCCGCTGGCCTTCAGCTTCACTCTGCTCAAAAGAGATGACGACTTTTTTTGGCTGACTGAGAATGAGCTGCAACAGACCAAAGAGCAAATCAGTGAATCTCAGTAGAGAGTGTGCGTGCTGTGCACAAGCAAGATGAAGGGTGTAGTATCCTGCACTCTCCTCCTGAATGCTCCGTTTGAAAGTTTCATGGTCACTGGATCATATTATGTAATCTGGTGTAATTTGGTTGCATAGAAAAGACAGATGTTGACAGCCTGGTGGAGGAACTGTGACAGGTGGATGCAATTCGAAGAAAGGACAGGTACATTTGAGAAATAAATGGAAAGCATTATCATATTGTGTGTTTCAGTTAAGTTTTTATTTCTACCTGCTGACTTGCATGTCTGTCTGACACTGCATTATTTCCATCACGTAAAAAAGACCAAATGAGGCCAGGCTGAGGGTCAGTGAGATGCAGGCAGAGGAGCAGAGGAAGCAGGTGCAGCAAGTTGTGCGGCAGTACACAGGTAACGTGCATTTACCCAAAACAACATTAAGAATCAGTGTGCTCTATCAATCCATGTTTTACTTTTCATTTTTTCACAATTATCATCCTCTTCTCGTTCTCACTAAAACTAGAGCTGGAGGCCAGACTGAACGCCAGTGATTTGGAGGGCCAAAGCAAACGAGTGGAACAGCTCCAGAGGGAAAGTAAAGGTAATACAACAAACAAGTCAATTATTTATGACCAGTAAAGTATATTTCCCTCTCATCTCAGCTAATCTAATCTCACCTCATGATTTATATTTGACTGAATGCTTGAAGTCATGCAGTATTTATTACCCATTTTTATCAAACAGCGTTGAATGCCAGACTGACAGAGCTGGGAGAAAAGTTTGGAGATGCAGATGCAGAAGTGAAGGCACTGCAGGCGGCTGATCGTGGTAAATTCATTGCATTCATATGGCATGATTATATATATCAGTGTATGTACAATATATTTTGATTCAAAGGAAGAAGGAGTATTCTTTTGCTTTTGGAAAAGGAATGTAAGATGGCTATTTGTGGAATTATCTGTGTGACTAAATGTTTCATGTTGTATTCCTCTATGTAATGACCAGATTTGGAGTCCAGACTGAATGCCACTGATGTCCAGGCAGAGACTCAGAGAGCCCTGGTGGCACAAATACAGATAGAAATTAAAGGTACATTAACAAATTCTTATATTAGTGCTATCACCTTGTGAAGAAATGATTGAACAGTTGGAAGATGACAGGCTGAAGAATGCTGATAAGATACTGTGCTGTTTTTCAGATTAATAATATTTAATTTTCATCATTTTGACTGTCAGAGTTCGAGTCCAGACTGGAGTCCAGCGAGAGTCTTGAGAAGGAGCTGAATGACCGACTTAAAGACGCTGAGACAAAGGTGGAGGCGCTGAAGACTGCAGATCAAGGTAAAGAGTAAAAGAGAAAGAAAAAGTGATACGGCAATGTACTTTAACGCAAATATCTTTGTTTGCTTGTTGTTTCCTTGTTTATTTATTCTTGTCATACTATTCTTTCTCCCATCCTCACTGAGAAGAACTTGAGGCCAGACTGAACGCCAGTGATTTGGAGGGCCAAAACACACGTGTGGAACAGCTGCAGAAGGAAAGCAAAGGTAATACAACAAACAGGTCAATTATTAATGCCTCATAAAGTAGACTTCCTCTCACCTCAGCTCACCTAATCTCACCCCATGATTCATATTTGACTGAATGGAGAACCATGCAGTATTCATTTATACATTTTTAACAGAGTTGAACATCAGACTGACGGAGCTGGGGAATAAGTTTGGAGAGGTGGACACAGATGTGAAGGCACTGCAGACCGCTGATCAAGGTAAATAAATTGTATTTTTACTGCATAACTCTGTCCAAATTATGTTTTGAGGTGTAAGACTAGATGTTGATCTTGACAGAAGCATTTGTGTGATTGATGATATCACATTTCATTCCTCTATGTAATGAGCAGAACTTGAGGCCAGACTGAACACCACCGACGTCCAGGCTGAGACGCAAAGAGCCCTGGTGGTACAATTACAGACTGAAATTAAAGGTATGTTAACAGATGTAGAGATTATTGTATTAGTGCAGTAATAAGTGATCTATGAGGTTGTTGAAATCAAGATTTACTTGGTGTTCTTGTTATGACTGTCAGCATTCGAGTCCAAACTGGAGACCAGTGAGAGTCTAGAGAAGGAGTTGGCTGCTCGGCTGGGAAACACAGAGACAGAGGTGGAGGCCCTGAAGACTGTCGACCAAGGTAAACAGAGATAGAAATGCTTCTTTAGTTGCCATATGTAGTTTAAGATATTCATATGTAGACTATTTGCAGGGTTAACTTCTCTGTCCCTGATGGAAATTTCAATGAATTTTCCATGACCTTTACATGATTCAGTTGGAGCATTTTGCACTACAGATTTCATCTCTTTATGGTTTGTTGATATTATTTGTCTAAAAGGGGATGAAAAGTCTCCACTCTAAAAAAAAAATCCCCTGATACTCCCTGAACCTCCCAAAATATGAGTCAAATTCTTATATATACTCATACAAAACACTGGGGCCTCTATGACCAGTGACTGCATTGTATTAGAGGATTATCAAGCCGTTCTTCCCTCTTATCTCGTCTCACTATGAACTGATCTGAGCTGATCTGATGTCATTTTGTTTTTATTTTCCAACTCTCCCCCCCTCCTTAACCAAAGGGTTGAATTCCAGGTTGTCAGCCAGTGAAAGTCTGACTGGGGAGCTGAAGGTCAGCCTTGAAGAGGCACTGAGACAAGTGCAGGCACTTAATACAGCTGATCAAGGTAAAGATATAGAGAAATGCTGGTATCGCTAATGTTGTAATATTACCCACATTTTACTCATCATGATGATCTACATTTGCTGAACTGATCACTTTATAGGCTTTTCCCTCCTGATCTATTTCAACAGAACTGGCAGCCAGACTGGGACTCACTGAGAGCCTGAGTGAGGAGCTGAAGATCAAGACTGAAGACACAGAGAGAGAAGTGAAAGCTCTCAAGACAGCTGATCAAGGTAGCCTGTTGGTGATGAAGATTACATTTAATTATGAATGAGTAATTAGGCTATTAGGGTGATTGAAACAGTATGTTCCAGCCAATCTCTCTTGATTTAAATGAGATATAATGAATTAATTCATGCAGGTTTTTTTCCTCCATCTTATATCTTCCACTAGAGTTCAACTCCAGATTAGAAGCCAGTGAAGGCCTGGCTAAGGAAATGAACACACGACTTGGAGTCACTGAAACTAAAGTGGAGGCACTGGAGAGAATAAATAAAGGTAGCAAAATAGATATTCAGTGTGTACTGTAGCTACAGTTTTTGTGACTACAGTATCAATAGGTGGCTTACTATAAATCAGTATTGTATTTTATATAATCTCTCAATTCATAGTTTTCAATTTCTTCCACTAATCCCACAGAGTTCGATGCCAGACTGAATGCCGCTGAGATTTTGGGCCAGGAAATGAACACAAAGCTGGAAAAAACAGAGGGTGAGATGGAGGCACTTAAAACAGCAGATCAAGGCAAGCACATCTGTTCCCTGTATATACACATTCACATAAGGCTTTAAACTGTATTATTATCATTTTGTTACTTTTTTCTTTGTTTTTTGTCATGCAGCTGACTTCATTGAGATTTTTTTGTGCTGAATACACAATATTTTCATGACAGAGCTGGAGGCCAAACTGGAGACAAGTCAAGCTGTGCAAGAGGAGCTGAAGAATAAGGTTGATCAAACAGCTGCTGCAGTGGAGGAGGTGAAGACAACAATGACTGAAGGTAAACAGAGATACTCTTTTTTTTGTTGTAGCTCTCATTTCTCTTTTAAGGAAATAAAACAGCTGAGTTTATATTTTTGGGTCTTTTTGTTTATTTATTTCTTAACAGACAAAGTGGCCTTCTCAGCTGCTTTGGAAGAGAACCAAGTGCACATTGGGCCATTTAACACTGAGACCACTCTTGTCTACAAGAAAGTCATCACCAACATTGGTGACAGCTATGATCCCACAACAGGTAATGTACTACAGTAACCTATCTGTGTAATCACTGAAGTATTTTACGTCATATAACACAATACTGGAAAAAGGGCTTTGAACAACAAAAAAATGTCTTAAGAACACCGACACGACACTGAGATGCTTCTCAATTAGTTACTCAGTTATGTTACTGCTTTGTGCCTTTTGGTTCTTCAAAAATGACTTGTCATCCTTTTTCTTCTTCAAACTTCCTGTGCAGGAGTCTTCACAGCACCGGTCAGTGGAGTTTACCACTTCACACTCTACTCTCACGCTAACGGTGGAAACCCTGGCTTTTTACTGATGTACAAGAACGGTGAGGCTGTAGTGGGCACAGCTGAGCACACAACTGCCTCGGACATCACCGATAACGGTTCTAATGGCGTAGTGCTGCTTCTTCAGAAGGGAGACCAGGTTGATGTGCATATGGAAGCCAGGTCCTGGGTCTGGGCAGATAGCAATCGCAACCTCTGTACCTTCACTGGTATTCTGCTCTACAGTATGCCTAGTGATGTGCCAAAAACCATTCTGTAACTCTGAATTACTTGCTGTTTCATATTTAAACTGCACTCATTTAAAGTTATTCAAATAAACAGTAATTTGTTTCAGGACTGTTTGCTGTTATGGTCAGTTATGGTCAGTTTAGCCACATCAGTATCTCTGGGAAGCACATAGTGATTAGATCTTTATGGAATTACAGCTCACCTCACATTAATTAAGACAAAGCTGTTATTGTGATGTGTTTATGCTAACATTCTGACTTTTAGGATTCTCCATAAAAATCCAGATAATTACTGAAAAACAATAATGCGCTGCCCAGCCGTGTTTCACTGAACCTTCACTGCAAAAAAATGCCAAAATCATGACAGCTATGCGGATCTGTTCAGCACGCACCTCACGTATTGTTTTTTCAGTGAACGTGTGTGAGCTCCTAAAGATCATATCAACATAAAAGAGAATATGGATGAGGTTATAGCCTAGAGTGACAGTCTAATGTTAAAATGACAAGCCAACGCATGAGAAAATGTGTTTAAGGCTCTACATCCTGATTCCCTTCACATGAAAGTGAACAAGGTGCCTTTAGAAGGTGAGAAATGCTAAGCCTTAATCCTCAGCTTTCCTTAGTTCTTTGGTAGGAAGGCAGGGAGGTGCAGTCGGGAAAAGCCCCTTTCCCTCATCGTGGCTCGATGTTTTTAATTAGCTTGAGGGTCAAAGACTCCGTGGTGAGGGAACCCTCTGGGTGAAATCTCTAAGCTCGCCTGTTCAAATCCCACTTCCTGAAGGAATCATGCCGACCTTCAGTCTGACCTGACAGCTGCCAACGAATTCAGCCACGCACTCTGAAGATTTGTTTTCACATAAGATTTGCACTGCCTCCGATGAAAGAGTCCTTATCCTTGTAAACTGAAGGCAGAATAATCTTACTGGAAAAACAAAAATACTTTCTCACTCTGGATCTCTCTACTAACTAAAACTAAAAAAAAAAAAAAAAAAAAAATGAAATTAAAGCTTAAAAAAGAAACAGATCTAAAACAACTTTGAGCGGTTCAGATGTATCTCATCTGTAATGAAAAGGGTCAAGATGTTTAATACAGTTTTAACATGTCAGGTGAACTAGGCCAGTGTTAGACAGTGTGTCATCGAGGACCTAATGTGGCATATTTGTTGCACTGTGTCACTGAGAAATGACCTCACAGTCTCTCTCTGCAATAAGGAATTTAGGCATGGAAAGCATGTAGACACATCAGTGTAGCATAGAGATCTGTATAGCGCCGTGTCGGCTTATGTCATGGGAATGAAAACCGAGAGGAAGAGAGATAGAAAGAGGCAAAGACAAAGGCAGAGAGAGGGAAGGAGAGAGATAGACAGGGGAGATGGCATGAAAAATAATGAGATGCATTGTTTTCTCACTGTTTTTCTCATGCTCTGGAGGTTATAAGTTAAAATTACCACTGTAAAATAAATAAATATATTAAAATTGTAGCATTCTATCACCAAAAAGCTACAAATGGTTCTCAGAATCAGATTTAGTTGTGGGTATACAGTACTTGTAAGTGCTCCATTTTTATGCTAGCAAGGTGGCAAGGATGGCAATGTTGGCTGTTAAATCAGTTGAGTAATTGGTAAGTTGCTCAGTCCACTACTGTGGTCTAGACTGAAATATTAAATAACTGTGTATTGCCATGACGTTTTGCACAAACATCTACAGTCTTTAGGTCAGTGGATACAACCTGATGAGTCCCCTGTCTTGTATCTAGTGCGACCTACAGGTCAAAGTTAATTCGGTGAAATATCTCACAGTCTTCGTGACTCTGAGACAATGAATCTGAATGATTTTGTTGATCCCCTGACATTTTGTCTGGAGCGACCAGAAGGTAAACTAGCATTTCAGAGTGCAATGTTTTGTCATAAAATTTGATAAAGAACATTTGTATTCCCCACAGGATGAACCATATTGACTTTTTTAGTCCACCAAGGTCAATATTCTAATTTGTCCAATGCTGCGGTTTATGCCCAAATACTTCAAAAGTAACTACATTTGCATCAACCTCAGCTTTATTTTCTGTTTAGTGCTATTAAGTATATGCTAGTATGCTAGCACACTAAATTAAGAAATTGAACGTGGCAAACATTGTGCCGGCTAAACATCAGCATGTTAGTATTTTCATTGTAAGCACTGACATTTGCATTTAGCTGCCTAAGTACAGCCTAACAAAGGTACTAGCACGGCTGTAGATTCCTAGCCTTGTAGCACATAGCAGAGGACACATGATACATTCCATTCCATAGTACGACATTATTTGCTGTTGAATTGTCATGTTATTGCCACACTGTCACAACTGATTCAGTTTTTGTCATCACTACTTCCTGTGGAGAATGTAAAGACGGCTAGAGAGAGAGTTAAGAGTCAGAGGCAGGCAGAGGAGTCAGATTTGGGTTAAGTGAGAGTGAAGCAAAAAGAAGGAGAAAAGGAAAGGAGAAAAAAAAGGCAGACAGGACAATTAGAGTTCAGCAAAAAGCGACTGTTTAGATCAGTTTCAGGCCATCCTGCAGAGCGATTCCCTAATGTGACGCTGCTGTGACTCGCTGCCCTTGCCACCCATCGCCAGTCTGCAACAACACCAGCGGACATTTACAGTTTCAGGCACGGTGACCTTTGTGCTCCAAACCAGCATGTTAAGTCTAGCTATTCGGCTTTCTATTTATTTATTATGTACAGGGATGTTTGTTTGCTCTCCTGCTTGCATGAGGCTGATAAGTACATGAAGTGCTCTCTCCTTCTACCAGGTTGCCAGTGATGGAAATAGACAACCTGTGCCTGACATTCCCTGTTCTCATCCTATTATTTTTTACTTTATTGTATGAAAGCCTCTGGCCAATAGAGCTCTGTTGATTCACTGCAGTACAAATCTGTGTGTGTGTGTGTGTGTGTGTGGGTGTGTGTGTGTGAGCAAGTGAAAGTGGGTAAGAGAACAAGAGATTTTCTTTTTCTTTCATTAATCTCTACATATATGTGATTCTGAAAATCTTTGCTCTATAATATGTCTAAGCATGTGTGCGTTTACTTATGTACCTGCTTTAGTGGCTTGAAGAGTCTGCATTTGTGTGTGTATTTGTATGTGTGTGTTTGCATGTGAGCATGTGCGTGGCCATTGCAGCAGACATCTCTCTCCCATTAGACCTAATGCTACATGACAGTTTTGGATCAGACTGCTAGCTATTCAAGGCTACTCTCCTCACTACACACACACACAGGCACCAACCTGTGCTACCACAACCCTTATCCTCCATATGGAAACAGATAAAAAAAAAAAAAAAAAAACTCCTTGTGGTTGAACACTACAATGCACAACACTGTTACAGGGTGTTGTCTGCCTTGCCATTGTTATCAGCTCCCTTTGAGGAATGTGTGTGCTTTGGAGCAGATACAGTGTGCATCAGGCCATGCTTTAGTGGTCTGTTTTTGAAAGCATTTCTCAGTACTGTATGCTGTGGTCGGTTTCATTCACTGATGATATTAATGAGCAGCCTTGGGGTTTACATGAGCATCTGATGCTGCGAGTAGCACGGCAGATGAACAGCACCTTTTCACTTTTGATCAAGAAGACAAGTTAAAAGAATACTCTGGCAATTTGGCATTGAACTTCCATAAAGATTGAGGGCTTGTGAGTGACAGATTACAAAAAGAACGGACAGAATCAATGCAGCTCTGGTGGAGAAGTGCTGAACTGTAGTGCCTAGTATTTTATGAGTCACAGAGTTTAAGAAAAATATACAAGGTGTACCCAGTGTCAGTTTTTAGCTCAGTCTTCTGCTGAGTCCTTCAGTCAAGAATATGGAATATGGAATTTCAATAGCTACACAAATATAAACTTGACAAAGTAAAGATAGAGTAAAGATTCAGAGTACATGATAGATAGTTTTCTATTTCTATATAGGCAGTATGGAATATATAATTACATATGCATGCAAATGCAGTTTAATGTAGCAGCCGGGAAAAAAGCATGCATTTTGAGCCCTGCGATGCAGAGGAGAGGAGAGGATAAGAGAGAGAGGAGAGGGAGAGTAAAAGATCAAATTTAAAATATTTCTAAAATTACAGAATTTTCAAATAACCTGGCAGAGATGAAACTGCCATTAGAAAGTTTGCGTGGCTGCTTTCATGCTCTCGCTCTCTGTATTGCTGTCAATTCCTCCCCTCTGCCTCATTTGCTGCTTCCTTCTCACTTTCTCTTTTTCACCTCCTCCTTCCCCTCCTCCTGACTTTTTCTCACTTCTCACTCACTTCCCTAACCACAGATGAAGTGATTTTGTAAGACTACTAATAGCTCTCCTCAGAAAACAGTGGTCTGAGTGCTCGGTAATTGGTGAAGAGTTTAAAAATGGAGCTGCCACTGCAAAAGCATGTGGCCAGACGGCAGGTCCTGTGATGACTCAGCCTTGCTATTCCTGGTCCTCGAAACTTTTTGAGAAATTAGGAGCAGCAACAGTCATTATTCAGCAACAAAAATGGAGCCGCACTGCATCTCTGCATCTTAAACAACCCTGTATTGTGCACAGTCAAGTTGCCCGAAGCAAAACAATTGGGTCTGATTATAAATGAGCTAAACAGCATTCAAAGTTATGAGTCTTGGGTGAGAACTTAGTGAACTTTTTGTTTAAATAAATTAATTTCCTTCATTAAAGCAAATGAATGGACTACAGAGAAAATGAATGTCACTGACTAACAACTCATATGCGGGTTGTGAAAGTATAATATATTAGACTAGTGGGTTCAGCCTCACTTTCCTGAATTATCTCACATTAACACTTTTCTGGAAGAACACCAGCTGACAGTAGATAGCAGTTGAGGAATAAATTTGTATTATATCATCATGACACTGCAAACACTCCAGCTGCTGTTTCAGCCCACAGAGGACTGAGCAGCGAGGTGGACATCCATGCCTCCTAATGCCACACTGCAGTGGGAACCAAGTTGGGCATAGAGGGAAATGGCCTGTGTCAGACAGCTCAATATCCTCAAATGCACTCCTGAAACACCACACACACGACTCTTTCTCATTTCAATTCCTCTCTTCTTTGCTTCTTTCCTTCAGTGTCCGCTTACGCTTATCCTCACAGTTAATACCTTATGTCTCCTCTGTTCTCTTTCTCTGTTTGCTCCCTTCTCTCTCAGTGTGTCTCCCTCACTATCTCTTTCTCTCTGTGTCAAAGTCACTGAGGTGTAAATTCACATTAGTGTGAGCATTCCTCCCAGACAGGAGCTACCAATGACTGGCTATATAGGTCAGAGTAAACACAGCGAAAAAACTGTGCGCATTGCAGATGTGCGTGCGTGCGTGCGTGTGTATGTGGTGACTAGCAGCAGGAACACTACTGCATTCTGTCACATGTGTGCTGTGACAGCCAGGAGACCCACTGAAAAGATTTCTCATCTCACACCTATCACACACATACTGAGATACAAGCATGCACAAACCCACCAACACAGCAATGTTGCAGAGGAGACCTCACCATAGCAGCTCAAACATACACTACATTTCATGAGAGTTTTCCTTATTCAGAGTGGCAGGTGCTCCCCACCCTGCATCTGTAAATAGACTCTCTGGCTGAGGCCCATATTGGTGGTTCTCAACTCAAGGTTGGATCCAGAAAATCAAAAACCTATTTTCCTCTCTTCCTGCCAAACTTTAACCTAGATGATGAAGACCAAAAACGGCAAGTCAGAAAGGTGGAGGGGTTTAAATGAAATCCCTCCAAAGTCCGTAGATCAATGTGGTAGATCGATCAAACACTACCCAATGTAGGGATGAGCTTAGTGATATCAAAAATCAGTGATACACTCTCAACTACTCGCTGCAGCTTCAGGGTAAAAAGAAACAAGCTTTTTGGTGCTGCTATTGACAGCTCACACAATGTGTATACACTTAAAGCACGTTCAATAAATGAGAGGTATATAAGAACAATACAAAAAAAAGTTAATTGTATGAAGCATGTGTCCACCCCATGAAGTCAGTTAGCTAATAAAATAATTAATGGTTGATATTTCTGTCAAATGCAATTTGAGGAACACTTTCCCTCGATTATCTCTGAAAATGTCACCACTATGAGGACATTTTTAAGGTCAGCCTCCACTCAGGTGTGTTTTTGAGTGTGTGCATGTGTGTACAAGTGTGTGAATGACTGGCTTTGTGTGTCTACTGAAAATATGTACGCATATAGATGTTATCAGATACTTTGGCTAAAAACATCTGCCAAATGAGTAAAGATACACAGAACTGCGTGCATTGGATGTATCATGCATGTAACTGTGCCATCATGTATGTGTGACTTAGTGTGTGACATGAAATATGTATCTTGGCTATGGAAATAGTAGCTGCTCCACCGCCTGCTGTGTCATCCCTGGCTGGCGCATTAGTGTCAGTCTGACTCTGAACGGTCACAGCATGTTCACCCTGCGTCCGTGGGGCGGAATTAACCTCCCAGTCTGTCAGAGAGGGTTTTAGAGAGAATCAATAACGCAGCCCACCATTAAATAGAAGCCAACTAACTGATAATGGCCAGAGAGTTGGACAAACTAAATCAGTACATAAAGTATGAACTGCTGAAAGCTGCTGCATCAGACCCTCCCTGTTTCTATATTTGGTGAAATAAAGAGAGACTGATAAATAGATTAACAGGCACAAAAAACGACACTGAATTATGGTTACTGAGCCTGGTTTCCAGACGCTGTGAATCACAGGCCGTGTCTGTGTTTAGAAAGGCGATGGCACTTCCCCTGAGCTTTAGCTTAAGCTTAAATGAAGTTAAAGCTAATTGTGTGCCTTTTGTCAATGTTTTTTATACATTTCTGAGAAATGAAATTAAATATATGTTGTAAAATCCCAACCTACCTTACCAACAATAACTCTCATTAGCTTGTGTGATGATGTCATCAGTAGGGATAGGCAGATGGTTATCCCTGTTGAACTTTGTCTATAGCATTGGGTCTTCCAAAATGTCATTTTCCCAATACTTCAAATACTTGCTTGGCCAGACTTTTGATCTTATTAATTCATACTTTCATCACATATTTCCTGGTTGAAATTATAATAAAAAAAACAATATATTTTATAGAGGCAAAGATCTTGTTCGGGTTTGTAGAACAATGTGTATGGTAAAGTAAGGTAATGGTACTGGAACATGTACGGAAGTGGTATTGACATATTTCCACTGATACACAACTTTGATTAGCAGTGGTCTTATCAATCATCCGGTCAGTCACCTTGGATTTACCCCGTCCGCACCTCTATGAGTGAGGGCATGATCAGTACCCAATCACCTGGACTGAAACCAAATCAACCAGACCAAGGACACATTCAACATTGAAAGTGGACACTGGTAAGGATTCCTGTCACTGTGAGTTAACTTTGAAAAGTAGAATATCAAGATGTTTCAAGATCTTTCCATGTCCACAATATTATATGGATGTTACCAGTCAACAATAGTGAAAACAAGCACAACATATATGTGGCGTACGTGGCAAAATTAACACAATCGTGATCACAAATGACAAGGTCAAAAAGTCAAATCAGGTGTCTTGAATTAAATAATTCATCTCTGAAACTGATCAAAACAACACTGTGATAAAGGGTCGACTTTGCTTGCGAGAAAACCCACTGGGATATACAGAGACCCCAGCTTGTATGTTTGGGTTAAGTTTGGACTTGCCAGCGGACACGCTGGGTGTCTGTCTGACTGGGGATGCTTACGTCATTAGAGAATGCTAGTGTGTACGTATGTGTGTGTGTGTGTGTGTCTGTCCCGAGGCAATGACCTTAATCTGAGCTATGACACAGGCTCAGACCAGACAGCGACAGGGATGACCTCATGCATCAAAAACACGCACACGCACACACACACACACATCTCTCCATGTTGGGCCCTACGTACCTCTGGGGCTATAGTCTGGTGTGCCGAGAAGGTGCTGCTATTCTACCCTTCATCATGTTCTCTCACATGCCAAAGTCAGCAATCTAATGTGTCCTCAGAGTCCAGCATCACATTGTCCAACCTAGATCCCTGAGGACACAGAAAACATTCAAAACATCTTCGCAGCTGTTGACTTTTCTTTTTTTAGCTAACTACCTAATTTTTCACTATTTATTCCAAACAAAACCCCGTTGCTGTTGTTGCTGCTGGAAAGCCACAAGGAAAAGAAAACAAGGAAAATCTTAACCACAAGATGACCAACAACTGCATAGTGCAGAGAAACAGACATTTACATATCACAACATTCTTATTATAATAGGGAAAGGATGAAAATTGCTGTGTAAACTGTAAACTGAAGCACATCACCTGTAGATAATTCCTAGTGCAGGAAGAAGAGATCAACACGATCTCTGTCGTATAGAACCTGTAATAACAACCACACATTTAAAACCTCAACACAAGGAAAATTAACTCTTCAAAACATATAGTTTTTCTATATTCCGGAATATATTCACCACAGAAATCCTACTTTTACACAACTGCCACATTACTGTTGTAGCTAATGTTTCACTGTTGGACATGTTTGGCTGATCAGAGACTGAGATCAAAAATGAACATTAATAATTATCTTAAAATGAAGATGTCTTGCTAATTGCCTGAGGTCTCTTGAACTTGTCACTGTTGGATATGGTACATGAGGTCTCCCCATTCACATACTCCAGACAAAGTAAAGACGATCCTGTGGTCATACAAGACAGAGAGATAGATACAGAAGGAGAAGATAGACAGATGGGGTAAGTAGGGGAAAAAATATGCACCATCACCATTTTGCACACACGCACAAAAATTGCAAGTTCCATAAAGGCTGTGAAATTACGTAGCATTTATTCACCGTCAAAGCTCCAAACAGAAAGATAGAGATCAGTATTAGCCTCCCCAGCCCTCGCTGTCCAAGTCACCTATCATTCCTGCCAAGCCCTTCCATGACAAGGACCTAAAAAGCCCATACAACAAAGCCTAAGTGGAAAAAAAAAAGAAAACACTCAACACAGACATCTGTCAGGAAATATACTTTTGTCTAACAGTGCTGGTCCTCTGCCTGGGCGACAAGTTTGGCCTGGACTCCTAGCTTCGAGTTGTGTTTGATGGTCCTTACTAGCAAACAAAACAATCAGCCTCTATAGCAACATCCCCATACTGATGGCAAAGCTGAACTTTCCACCTGGCTTGCCAGAGTGTCACTACCCACCATAAAACAGACAAAACGCACACCACACCCCTTTACAGCTCTGCACCTCTCATATTAAACTGTAATTTTCATTCTATTGACAGGATGTGTTTCCACTGAACAAAAGATGCTTCATCTGGATTGGTATTGTGATGAATTTTTGACAACATGCCACCTTAAAAAGTAATTATGTTACAAAAGTCAATCAGTGAGAAGACTTTATGTTCAAGATCACAAAGTAAATGTTTTCCTTTAAAAGAGAAATAAAATCTTCTCCTAACTGAAATAATACACTGAAATTTGTACATTTGATGTTCATTTCATGTACTTGGTTTCATTATGTTCTGTTTTTTCATTTTCATTGCTGCTTGTGTTTCAAACATGTCTTTAGTTACAGAGTCACATCTGCTTTTAATATGCAAATCTCAAGTCCCAGTTTATGATGGCTTGTTTTATTTATGGCTACGCAGACAACAAAAACACTAGAATACAGGTACAATATATTTTTATAAATCTAAGTCTAAAAGAAATTGTAGGAATACTTTGTGAGATGCTGTGAAAGCGTGAGACCAAGGTTTGTTTTTGCATGGGAGAATGTACATGTGCTTGTGTATTCATGAATATGCTATGAGCCAGGCTGTGTCTCTTCCTATTTCCTCTGTCTGCCTGCTAAGTTAAGCAGTTCTAATCAGCTGCAATAGTCTATCTGGCCTTCCTGTTCAGCTTTTGCTATTGTTTCTAACCAGTGGCTGGGCACAGTTAAATATTAATTATTATTATTGTGATTGAGCTAACCTTGATTTCACATTTAGGCTAAAATGCATGCACAGAGTGGGGTGAAAAGGTCTGATAAAAAGACAGGACCATAAATTGAATATTTGACATTAAAGGACACAGACTATCACATTATGTCACTCTTGAATATAGTATCATTCAGCCAGAACAGATCAGCTGTTATTGTCTGTGATACCTTGAGTGATTCTTCAAGACACAAAAGAAATGAGGGAATTTAATCTGAAGAGGATTTGCCTAGGACGAAACTTTTCCATTTCTGGAGCAGGTGTTAAAACAGGAGCAGCAAGAGATATCTCTCAAGATTTTTGTAGACACACGTGGAGGAGAACGACGCTTAAGTTATTGTGCACAGTGTCTATGTGCACGACAGCTTTTGCACATTATTTAGCTTAACCAGGTGCGAGTAGAGAGGAAAAACATGAATAGTATCAAATTACCACGCCAACATAAAGCAAAAAGTCTGTGTGCCCAGACTTATTTTGTATGCATGTAAGTATATATCTGCATTTGTGGCTGTTTTATATACAATCACAACACACTTCTATTTACAGTGTGTACATGTGTGTGTGACAGTTGTGCTTCTAAATGAGCCTGTGTGTGTGCATGAAATATTAATGCTTATGAAAACATGTCTCTTCATTCTTACAGTATGTGCTCAGGTTGTGTGGTCTGGTTTGGTATGACCAAAGTCAATGCACACACGTGATACAAGCACACACATCACACACAAACAAACACACAGTTGTGACCTCAGCTAATTTGTGGTTTGTTTGTTTCTCCTGTTTTTTTTTCTTTCCTTTTTAATTGTACCTGCCATGCCTCCCCCTACCGGGGTTTCATCACTTATGAGTGATTAGCCAAAAGCCCTTCATGAAATTAATTTGATCTGACCTGACCTGACCCAACGGCGTGACTTGGTCCCGGCAAACCAGATATTTTACCCACTGTCTGGAAGCACGAGGAGGTGTGTGAGAAGGGCGGTTTGTCCTGTTGGGCCAGGACCTCTTCACCATGGTACATTCCATCATCATCCTGGATCACTGACGTCCTTCTTCAGGATCTTGATTGCACAGCTCTCAGTGGCTCTATCGCCAGCATGATCTTCAGGAAACAGGAAAGTGAGAGACAAGGTAGGTTTGGATGTCTTGCCTCACACCGAGAGATTTTGTTTGTTTGTTGTTTGTTTTGGACTGATCTCGCTCAGCTGCCTCACCTGCCGGGTTGCCTTTCTTAGTCAGCCAAGCAGTGAAGTCGCTGAGGCTTGATTCTGGTCCAGGCTGCTGGATGGCAGCTGGCTGAACGGTTGTCATCCGCTCAGCCGATCACCTTCTTAGCTGGGCCTATTGGCCACCAGGCACAGGAGATGAGGTGTGTAAGGAAACACATCTTAAAAGTAACACACACACAATGTAAAGCGTGTGGAGTTCAACAAGAAAAACTAGATCCTGAATTCCTAAAATGGACCTTATTTGAAAAGTTATCACAGTAAATGCAGAAATTGAAAAGATAATGAACCAACAGTAAACTTTGAAGTTTCTTTGTGGTGGATTTTCTTGTAGTGAGATGTAATGACTAATATTTCCAAACCAAACCTTCCTGCGGTCTTTTATATCTCATAGCCATTATCATACACATGAGCATTTCAGATGTTTGAATTTCATTCCTAAAATGACACATGACAGCTTTAGGTGGCTCCCACACATCAAGACTGTTTATTTGCTCACCACAGCCACAACACACTGATTGATATGCAGGATTAGGAAATCGAAGGGATGAATGAGATCAGAGCCATTATGGAGTCATGTGATAAAAAAAAAAAAAAAAAAAGGCTCCATACAAGAAATGCAATTAATAAACAAAGAACGAGAGGATACGACAGCCGAATCTAAAGCATGATAATAATTTCATTAAGATGAATAACAACTGTGCTGGCTGGAGGTTAATATTTTTGTAGATCCACCTGCATAATTGTAAACAGGTATAACGCT
>BRZM01000043.1:190859-291173 GCA_033238685.1 Lates japonicus | reverse complement strand
GTTGTCACAACGGTAGATGCATACAATAGTTCACACAGACTTTTGTTTAAAGTTGACGTGTGGTTTGATATTGTCTATGCTTTTTTCTTTTCATGCCAGCATTTGAAGAGCTGATATCGCACAGGTGTTGCACGTAATATAGATATTGGTGGTATCATTGGTTTAACGTAAATGTCAAATTACAAAATCTTCGAGAGACACCCTTACTGCTCTGTTTTAACAATTTACCAGAAATGAGGGACTGAATCTGAAGAGATTTGCTTGTGATTTAGGAAACTCTTCCGCATTTCATAGGTGTTAAACAGAGCAGCAAGAGATATTCCTCAAGATTTTGTAGACACACGTGGAGGAGGAACGATCATGGTTATTGTAGCACAGTGTCTATGTGCACGACAGTTTTGGTGCACATTAATGAGCTTAACCAGGTGCAGTAGTAGAGAGTGAGTTACGAAGTTATATCAAATTACTACTAAACACAGCAAAAAGTCTGTGCCTAGACTATTTTTGTATGCATGTGGGTACATTTGCATTTGTGGTTGCCTTATATAAGCAATCACAACACAATTTACTACAGTGTGTATATGTGTGTGTGACAAGGCAGAAGCTTCAAACAGAGCCTGTGTGTGTGCATGAACACATGCTTTTATG
Organism: Lates japonicus; assembly: GCA_033238685.1. NCBI lineage: Eukaryota > Metazoa > Chordata > Actinopteri > Centropomidae > Lates > Lates japonicus. The sequence continues at coordinate 290,525 of BRZM01000043.1, read as the reverse complement.
AAAACATTATCTCTACAGTATGTGCTTCAGGTTGTGTGGTCTGGGTTTTGGTATGACTCAAAGTCAATGCAATACACGATAAGTAATAATATTAATGACACAAACAAACACACAGACCTCAGCTTTCTAATTTGTGGTTTGTTTGTTTCTCCTCTGTTTTTTTTCTTCTTTAATTGTACTCGTCATGCCTCCTCTACTGCTCTCTACATCACTTTATGAGTAAGATGTTTAACTAAAAGCCCCTTCATGAATTAATTTGATCCGACCTGACCTGACCTGACCTAAGGTGACTTGTCCCGATGTGTGTCCAGGAGCATTTTACCTACCACGGTCTGGAAGCACGAGTGGAGGTGTGTGAGGAAGGGCGGCTTGTCCTGTTGGGCCAGGACTCTCTTCTCCACCATGGTACATTCCACGTCATCATCCTGGATCACCACGTCCTTCTTCAGGATCTTGATTGCATACAGCTCTTCAGTGGCCTTCATTTCTGCCAGCATGACCTTCAGGGAAACAGTGAAAGGGAGAGATAAGGTAGGTTTGGATGTCTTGCTCTCTACACTGAGAGATGCTCTTTTGTTTGTTTGTTGTTTTGTTTTTGGACTGATCTCAGCTCAGCTGCCTCACCTTGCCGAAGCTGCCTTTCCCCAGAACAGCCAAGAAAGTGAAGTCGCTGAGTTTGACTTGGTCCAGGCTGCTGGATGGCAGCTGGCTGGAACGGTTGTCATCCGTCTCGTCGATCACCTTCTTAGCTGGGCCTAGCTTGGCTTTCTGCACTCAGGGCACAGGAGATGAGGTGTGTAAGGGAAACACATCTTAAAAGTAACACACACATAATGTAAAGCTGCGGTGTGGAGTTCAGTCAAGAAAACTAGATCCTGAATTCCTAAAATGTGGACCTTATTTGAAAAGTTATCACAGTAAATGCAGAAATTGAAAAGATAATGAACCAACAGTAAACTTTGAAGTTTCTTTGTGGTGGATTTTTCTTGTAGTGAGATGTAATGATTAATATTTCCAAACCAAACCTTCCCGTGTCTCTTTTTATATCCTCTACAGCCATTATCATACACATGAGCATTTCAGATGTTTGAATTTCATTCCTAAAATGACACATGACAGCTTTAGGTGCTCCCACACACACTCGCACTGTTTATTTGCTCACTCACAGCCACAATACACTGATTGATATGCAGGATTTAGAAATCAAGGGGATGAAATGAGACTGCAGAGCCATTATGGAGCCGATGTGATAAAAAAAAAAAAAAAGGCTCCATACAAAGAAATGCAATTTAATAAAATGTGCTGAACGAGAGGATACGACAGCTGAATCTTAAAGCATGATAATAATTCTCATTAAGATGAATAACAACCTCCGTGCTGGCTGAGGTTAACATATTTTGTAGATCCACCTGCATAACTGTAAACAGGTATAACGTTATCATAAGCATTACATCATTGAAATGACTTACATATTAATATGTGGTAAAGGCAGAGTCTAAAAAAGCACATTTTTATTGTTGTAATTGCATCAAACCAAACAACTACACTGCTGATTTCTCATTAGAAGAGAGCTGCATGGCTGCTAGAGAAGTGAAGGAAAGGATGCCACACTGTGGCTCCATCATGTGCGTGCATGCCCAGACAAATGTCTCTGAAGTTGACCTGTATTTACAAAAATGCAAAAAGATTCTCTTCTATGTATCTCCTTCATGCCAAATTCATGCTGAATATTCAAGGAACTTGCTAGAAAACCACAGTGCATTCTGTTGGAAATGCACACCTTCGAGGCGACCTGAGCACTAAACAACAATCAAATATGATATCATTTTCCATACTTTACTGTGTCTCTACACAAAAACACACCCAACATTGCCATGTCCAGGTTTCACACTCAGCCAAAACAGATCCAAAGTCATGCTTTACCACAGCATCAAATGTATAATCTACATCCACATGCTACAAAGAAGGTTCCTTGTTTAGCTTTAGCAAGGATTATAACAAACTAAACACCTTAATTGTCAACATTTCTTAATGTTTGTGGATATAGAAGATCATTATCTAGATCTGTGTAAGTAACAGTTAAGTCATAACCCTTATGAGGAACCCACTCCATCTTCACCAGATGTTACACCAGTGAAGATCACTTAAGTATAAATGCAGAATTACTAACAATTGCACTACGTGGTGAGAAAATCTGTGACTTTTATTCAAAAACTATAATGAAAACACCTCTGTTAAAGACCAACTACTGTAGGGTGGAGAGAGGAGCTTTCAAACCCGCTCAATCTCTACTGACAAATTAAGGAGATCCCTAGGCATAATTATCCAACAACAGACCAAGAACAAATTCCCTGATTTACCACATCTCATGTTCAGGAAATCACGTTGAGATTCATTTTACGCCCAAGTCAGACTATTTCATACTATTCTGATTAAATTAAGATATTTAACTTGAGACAACCAATGCTGAGCAGCTTTAGTATGGTTAATGGCATCTACCATAGTCTGCTCTTAATCTGAGAGCGGCAGTGAAACTCAAAGCAGAGCAGACCGCAGCAGACCACAGCAGACCACAGCACACCTGTAAGCTTTAGCCAATGAAGAGAGCCTGGCCGAGCCAAGCGAGCAGCAGCCTTACTTCCTTCCTCTCAGACGCACCTGATCAGAGTCTTCCACAACTGCTTGGTCCTGAAACCATAGGGAGAAGTGAGCCAAATGGGCTGACTCACTTAGTACCCTTAAGTACAGGTGTGATTATTTATTTATTTATTCATTTATTTATTTTTAACACAGTTAGTTGAGAGGCAATGGGAATGTAGCTCATACACACAGACATAAAAGAAAATTGAAGATCTCAATCCATAGTAGATTTAGTGTAAGTTTACAGTGCTGCCATCATAGTAGTCACAATGATGTACTGTTTTGTACAAATTTACAGTATGGCAAAAACATACATGGCATACACACATAGAGATAACATAACTAAGTGAAAATGACCTGATCTCTGTTATATTCCTGAACAAGCAAAAACCCCAAATGTGACTAGTTGGATATTACCATGAAGATTAAAAAAAAGGAAATCTTGGAGGTAAAAGAAATTCTGTAAATGCCACTGAGAATCACAAACTGTTAAGTTGGTGTGGAAATCAAATCTTCAGGTATGAAGAAGAAGCAAGGTGAAAATTTGTGAATGGGGAAAAAAAAATGTTACCTTGTAAGCACACTGATGAGGGCCTAGTGAATCACACACGCGCGCACACACACACGCACGCAAACCCACACACCCGCAGAGTTGCTTATTATATGGTGTGATGTTTTTTGGTTCAATGCTGACATCTACTGGTCACAATTAGTTTTGTTTTTCTGTATGTACTGTGGACTGCTTCTGTAGTTCACAATTCCTGTATTAGTTAGGTCTGAGTGTGAAGTCTGATCTCGAGATATGATAATAATGAGATGATGCCGGTAGAAGACACATAATGCTTCAGTGAGCTCAACGATAAGAAAAAAAAATGATGGCCATATATTTCCAGGTTGATGTAAGCACACAAGTTGTAGACAGGCAATACACGTACAGAATACAAAGACACACATGCGGACAAATGTATAGCCATAGACTGTGAGTAGTACAGTGTCAGGATTTACTAACAATCCTCTGACAAACTCTTGAGGAACGGTGAAGAACTGTACTGTACTCTCACTTGATTCTAATATACAAACAATTCAATCAGTGTGCTACATATTCCACATATATGTAAGATGAAGACATTTTTTATCAGTAAATTCATGAGCTCATCTTCTTCAGCTCTCTTGATTTGTGCTGAAATTTTCAGTTCTTCCAAGTACAGACTTTGATTTATTGAAGTAATATTAGTTTGCTTCTTTTTTTTTTTTAAATGGTTTAATTTCTTTTATGAATACCTAACTCACATCCAGAACAAATTGTTAGTAAACTGGATCAATTTGTAGCAGTTTGGAACCACATACAAATGATCAGACATGAGGGGGAGTGAAGGAACAAATCACCACAACAAGATGAGACAAAAGGAGAAGAGAGGAGAGGAGAGGAGGGGAGAGGAAAGGAGAGGGCTACCTTTAGATTAAAGTTAATTTGGCAGTCCTGAGAGCAGGGGCACGAAGGGGAGAGAGGAAGAGAGAAACTCTTGCATTAAATATGACAATACGACACAGGATGAAGAAGCATTTGTACAGTATAAGTCTCACCAAGCACACAGGAGGGAGCAGGAGGCTAGGGGAAAAAAGGGGAGAAAACCACAGAGGGGTTTATGAAGAGGGAAAAGGAAAAGAGAGAGAAAGGTTCTTCAGGCCGTATAGCTTCCAAAAAAGACACGATAAAGTTAAGTGGATGGCACATTTTGGAAACCTGAAGATGCGAAAACTTTTAAAATAAAGACAATATCTTTATTTTAGGTATACCAAACACTATTGTCACTGTGGTGATATTTTTCAATTACAGTTTCAATTGGATAAACTGTATTATGTCTGCAGAATAACTGGGAGCATTCAGTGTGGAAAATACTCCATGGAGAGAAATATGTCCATCAACACCAGTCTGTTTCACTGCCTGTGTTGGTGCTAAGTGTGCCTATGTAGTTTCTCTAATTAAATTTCTTTAAAATAATAAAGAGAAATTTGGAAAATATCTGCAAATATATATTTACGGTCTGTTAACGTAGTGTGCATGTGCAAAATAAGAATGAGCTTGTGTGTGTGTGTGTGTATGTGTGTGAGCAGGGTGAGTGTCCGCCTGTTGAACCCCGACACACAAAGCGCCAACACCTTGACCACGATGCGTCATACATCTAATTTCGGTGAGCTTACAGTATGTACTGCAGGTCTTGTGGAGCTGTTACCATGACAACCACATGCAGACAAGTGCTAGGGGGTCAGACTCTTCTCTGACCTTAATCAACTCTAAATCTACTCTCCTATTCTCCTACTCTCCCTGTGTTCACTCATCATTACATGAACACCACCTTCTGTATGAAGACCTAAAATGACCTGCTGTCGTGTCATAACTGAAAAAAAAGGTTTCAAACTCCCAAAATTGACATAAAAGTAAAAGTATTTTTAAATGAAGTTCCCAGGAATAATGAAAATGTTCCATTTTTTTACATTCATTAACATTAATACACAAATAAAATCCTTGTTGGGCTTTAATAAATTCAAAATGCAAAGACAGGATCTTAACCCTTTTGTGCATGAATTATGAAATCCTCAGTCAGGATTTTATTATTTTTTTAAAGTGTTTTTATTAATCTTTAGGCATGAAAAAAAACAATTAGAACTTCATTTTTTCACATGTCCACTCGGGTAGACAGCATGCATTTGAGTTTTCGATTGAAGAGTTATGTATTTAACAAACCAATCAATAAAATGATATATCATGTTAAAATGCAAAAATAATATGAATTTCTAATAATGTAATATGTTCACATATTTTAATACTGTTCAATGCAATGTTAATCCTGACACCTAAGATCCTCAGCATCCTCAGCTCCACTGTCACTACTGCTAGCATTTGTCAATACTTCTTTTTCTGGCAGCCACTCATCATCACTGCCCTTAGCATCACCCTCATTTGACTCAGGTGGTATTTGCTCCACTATCCTGTAGGCCTTTCTATCATGCACTGTACTTGAGCTCTAGCTGCAGCTGTGGGACTAATAAAGGATTATCTTATCTTGTCACAGTAATAGTATGAAATGTAGTTGAAATATAGCCAGCGATGCATTATGTCCAATATAGTGGACAGATGATTAATCATAATTTCCTCCTAATATAAAATCAAAATTTGGAAATTTTAACAATAGTATTACTCCTTAGATGTTACTTGATGTTACTTTTTTTCCCTTTTTTTTTTTACCTGCAGCTGATGTGCAATTCTACCATCAAAACCCATGCATATACAAGCTTTTTAATAGCTGTCCACTGCAGTGACCACTATGCTTGAAAGACATAAGACATAAATTAACAGGTTGTTTTAACTGCTTTTGTCATCAAAATAATATACAATCTACAAATTAGTTTTGACTTTCAATCCAAATCATGACCTTTCACCCTACCTTTCCATTTTCTCTCATTCTACCCACAACTCTCCGCTGTGTGTAGCAGAAATGTCATGGAAAATAACTTCCAAAAGTCCCCCTCCAGAGCCCTGGGATCCCACTGAGAGGCTGAACAATATGAGAGACAATCAGAGGACCACAAAGAGCGCTGCTTCGCTCTCAGCGGGCCAGAAACACTGATGTGGCAAACTGGATGAAGGAAGAGAGCTCGCAGTCATGATTCATCAATGACTGCCCCTAAAAAGGGTCTTGTACAATGTGTGTGTTTACATGTTTTAAGTGGCATTTAAAAGGTGAAAGGTTATGATTTACTTTAATATTAGATACTCAAATACTGCTTGTAAATTGCAATACTGTGTCATTATTGGAAATATGATTAGTGTTATTAGTGTGATTAACTAACTAATGATACAAACTTATGAAAAACCAGTTTAAAACAAGATCTGATGTCAAAACATCTCAGGCCTTGCATCGAACAACTGGGTCTTTGTAAAAAAAATCTCTCTGTAGATTAGAAGACAGCTGTCGGGGCTAAAGAGGCCATCCGTGGGCTGCTTTGATTTTACTCCAGGCCGGCATCCCTCTGATGTAAGAACAAAATGCAAACAATCACCAGCGCACACATCACACACACGTTCATTGTAGAAATAAATTCTCCGATGCAAAACCTCGAGCTGAGGAGGCTTTTGAGAGCTGCAGCTGTCACGCTGTCACTTTTAATTCAACAGCTGTGCTATTTTACAGGTTACCAAAAGAAAAGTCTCATAAGCGGCCATTCATGGACAAAAAAAGGATTTATACTGAGCTACAAAAAAGACCAACAAACATGTCAGAACTAAAAAACTGTAGAAACAACAGACAAACAGATGACAATAATGCACCGTGGTGATTATTTAAGTGTGATCCTCACCTCAAATTTCTGCCTCAGCTCCTCATTACCATCATCCTCCTCTGAGATGGGAACATTGTAGTATTCCCCCTCTTCCTGGCATAGTAACTTGTACCTGGAAGAGGGAGTCAAGAAGAGAGGGAGGAGGCAGGGAGACAGACAGGGAGAAGGAGGATGGAAACATATGGATAAACACAGAGAAAAAAATGTTGTACGGTAAGAGACTAGCAGATTCATTCATTTACCTTCCACTCATTCTACTCAACTGTTCTACCCTTTCACTCATCTTGACCTACTGGGTCTGGGTACAGTTCATGGTAAACCGACGGACTCTGCGCCTCAGGTGTTAACTGGCACCACCCTTCACACCACAATTCTCAGAGCAGACAAAAACACAACTGTCAATAAAAATAAGTGAGAAATAAATATCTCTTCCTCCTCTGGGACAAACCTACTGACGCTGAGGCTCCGGGTGGCCATCAATCAATACAGAACAAGATGTTGCCCACAGCAAAGTCCCAAACTTAGCCTACTGTTTACCTCAGAGGGTGCTGTGTCTGCTGGGAACCTGCAATGTAAGCTCTGATATTGAGTGTTTTACTGGATACAAGGAGGTGAAGGGGGCCAGCTTTATAAACTGAACACTAAACTGCTGACACTTTTGTTTCTATTGATGTCCGTCTTGCTATTACTATTTATGACTAATGGGCCCATTAGTGCTTGTAAGAGCATTAACGATAAAATTATATGGTATTTTACTATGCTCTTATTCAATAAATCAACACTATTGATTGGCTGAGGTGCATTCAGAATTATTGTAAATTAAACAGAAACATTGACATGATTTAAAAATGCAATGAATAGTATAATAGTACTTGAAATTCAGTTCTCATGGGAGTGGAACTGCTTACAGTGCTGGGCTGGAAACAGGAAACTTCACCCTTGTTAATACCACACTGTGTAATTTCAAACAATACATGAGTGTCAATCACAGTAATCAATCCTTAAGGAAGTGAGCGTTACCAGCCACAGACTGGAGACTTCATGAGCTCTGACACGCCGAAAGAAAGGGCTCCCATGAAGTCATTCCTGGTGGTCCGGTCCCAGTCCCACACCTCCACTGACAGCCTGCGGTCCTTATCTGTAGGTTTCAGCTTGCTGCGCAAAACACAGAGATGGTATTATAAAGAAATATGTATACATATGAACTGTGCTGGTCTTAAAACACTGCACTTTAGTATGACATGCTATTATTATTATCATTAAATTGTTATATAATTAATTACCCTTATTAGTAACAACACCAGCACTGATGATGGCAATAGTAGTAGCAATAGTAGTAGCAGCAGCAGTAGTACCAATACATGTATATCTGACATTAAATTCATATTACATTCTATTCATTAAGCCATGTTAAAAACTATCTTAAAGTGTACTGTAGGCTGTAGACTGTAGGTGGTAACAGCTAATTTACTCACAAATTAAAGGTCTCGTTCCATGTGGGGTTGAGGCTGGAGCGGATTGTTTTGGTCTTCTGCTTGGTCTCATTTTTGGGGTCTGGTATGAGCTTGAGCTTGACATACGGGTCAGACAGGCCATTGGGGTCCATGGGGATCAGGTTTTTGCCTTCACTCACTGAGGAAAAGAAAGAGAGAGAAAATATTAATCTGCCTATAGAGGCACAGAGACAATTGTATGTATACACAAATAGTATACATACAATTGTGTGCATGCAATTTGCACAGTGGTCCTAGCTTATCCCATATTCACCATGCATCTCAATACTACATATAGGTGATATCTGATGGATGTATTAGTTTCATTAGCTAAATGAACATGCTGTCTTGTGTTTACACTGAAGGCATTCATATTCTGTGTGGTTTCTACAGTACAAATCGCTTCAGTCAGGAAAAGCAGATGCTTTCTTTTAAGCAATGGGAGAACATCAATAGAACAAACTGCAGGTGTTCAAGATCAAACGGCAAGTCACAGCCTATGAGATTGTTTATGGCCCGAGCCATACAGGGAGCAAATGCAGGAAGCGTTATGAGAACAGTGATTCAAAATTGCAGGCTGTGTCATGCTTAAGTAGGTGAAGGCCCTCTTCTTGTCCTGCTGTATTTAGCTGTTCAGGAGAAGGGCACACTAGAGACATTAGCACTCCATTAGGCCTGAGCATTGGAGCACTGCCAAACTTTAGCTACAGTACAACACACACACACACACACACACAAATATACACTCATACAGTACACAGAGATATACACACATACACGTTGTGTGTTTATCTACATACAATGCACCCAGCATCCCCTCGGGGGCAGAGCGGATGCCTGCCTTGCTTGGCTAAAGCTCGGCCCCTGGAGACCCCCAGAAATCTCTCCATGTGGCCCTGTCAGTCACACTACAGCAGCAGCCTGAGCAGTGAAGACGCTAACTGACCTTTGACCTGGTGAGGAAGGTGCAAATCCAGTATGTTAAGACTGCATTAGGTCACAGCTAAACCCACTGTCTTAGCTGGAATATTCTGAATGAGATGTGGTATTGATGGGATTAAGAGGGACAAATGAACAAAATCAATGAGGGACTGTCACCACTGAGTTAATACAGCAATTGTTGTAATACAGTACAAATATACTGTCTATGTATGGATGCCACAAAAGTTACACAATACAGGACAAAGCAAATGGTTATACTAATAATTATTTATGACTGTATTTTGTTATTTGAGCCACTGGTAAAAGTGGCCTCATTTTATTTTCAATGTGGTTGTGCCAATAGAATCAGATGACTATTTGATAAGCCAAGAGTAAATAGCTTCCCATTGTTTGCTCTTATTTTCAGCACCTGTGGTGGAGGATTTGGGTGCTGAGCGATGTTAGGGAGGTGTGAAGTTAGATGAGTGATGGAGTGAGCTGCCATAGAGCATACACACACATACACACAAGCTGAGAGAGAGGGAGAGAGACAGAGAGGGAGCATGCAGTACTTGAGAAGACAGACCGACAGAAAGATGGTTACAGAAGCAGAGCAAGGTGTGGGAAGGTATTGAGCGATCCTAAGCTGGCAGCCCTCCGCTTTCTCAGAAATCCAACTGAAAAGTGTTAAAAGTCAGTCTACAGGCACAGAACGACTTACTGCATGCTGTATTTGCCACTCTAATATGGACGAACTCTACAGCAGGGAAGGAAAGGCTGATACACAAATGGACTGTTTTTTGCTGATTACTTAGATGTTCGGATAAAGACTGAACCTTGCTGCCTCCTCTTCATCCCCGTCTCTTTCAATTTCACAAAAAGAGGCGAAGTGGAGTGGAAATGAATTTAATATGTGAGCTCAATAAGGGATCCCACATTATGTCTGTTTCATCTTTGGGATGGAAAAGCAGATGGCCCCTAATAGTCAGTGAATTCACTGGAGTAGTGGCTGTAAAAGTAATAACCATGGGATAAATGTTGATGTGTGCTGTATCTCTGAAAATCCAGCTGTCTGCTCATATAGTGAGCTGTATATCAGAGGAATTATTTTTAGTGTCAACTTTCAGCAGACTGAGGATGTACAAATGGGGTGATTTTACAGTGGCTAGACATGCACTGTGTAGATCAGACAAAGGTTATAGTGGACATCCATCATGTACACACAGAATTTGTTGTATATATGTTACATGTGAGAGAAACTTTGTTTTACATCTACAATATGTGAATTCATGAACTTTTAACTTTTGCATTTTAAAGGTCACGTTTTGAATATTTCATATGCTGGCCGTATGTATGCAAAGCCACAGCACCAAAATAACATTTATAAAACAGCCTTAACCAGACCAACAAAGAGACATTGTTCAGCGGCTTCTGCTTGTGACTGTGGAATAAAATTGGTTGTCATATAGTAATATCATTTCTGAATATCAAATAACCATTGCTTTAGGCACTCATTCTCCAGGAAAACTGGATTCTTATGTGGTGACTGTGACTTTATCTCAGGTAACCACAAACATGATGTCAAACAATACAAACTAAATGAAATTACACAGTATGAAGTCAGATGATATGCTGGACAATTCAAGAATAATATCTCAATAAAGTACTGAAACTGGGATGGGGAGAGAAAATGACAAAAAACTGAAAAACAATTTGCAGAACGTGTGTATGGGCTGAATTTGAAGTTTACTCTGACCATAAGATTAAGTTATTGTTTATGTGTTTATTGACTACAGCCTAAAGACCATTAAATTAAGTAAAACTAATACAAACTGTAGTTCCTGTCACAACCAATAGGGGGTATACTAGACTTTCTAATTTGGCCTGGCTTGCACAGAGCTTTTCCTTGCACAGAACTTTATGGCATAACCCAAACAAGATGTGTGTACAGTCCTAATTCTTTTCAGCTGTGCTGACAATCCAAGTCTGTGGTGTTGAAAAGAAAAACCTGAAGATGTTTTTGCAAATACAGCTTACAGACATACAGCATATGTCTGTAAGGGTGCTGTGCATAATGGTGCCATATCTGTCTGTGCAAACGAGTTTAAGAACGCATATTTGAACAGACACACAGACTAACATTTGGACAGAGGAAGCAGGGGTGTGTGTAGGGGCCTTCAAATAGTTGCTTGGATACAAGTCTTCACAACTATGTTGGCTTGCATTTAAACTGAAGCAAGAAGTCAACCATGGTGCAGTTTCTCCAAAAACAAAACAAAACAAAGAAAACTTGTTGAACTCTGTTCTATCCAACTGTGCTCAAAGCCCAAAACCCTGGAAGAATAAAAATCTGTTTATCTAATTATAAAGATTGCAGAAAATCTGAGTCAAGAACCACACAAACAACTACCAAACATTACATAGAAATGTCATTCTATGTCTTATCAGCTTTGTATAATCAAATTTCTCATACAGCCAAGCTTGACTGAGCTTTTTGGTTTCACTCTGTAATGCTGACTGCCTCATGAGATCTGCTCCTTTTGAGGTTTGTACCTCATCTACTGCAAACTATAAACTAAAGTTTTACTCCTTTTTATAGAGTCACATATATGATGAGTGCTCCTATGCCTCTATAGCACATGCTGCTAATATCTGGACACATTTCATTGTTGACTTCCATGACCACACTGTTGAAAACGTTGGACTGTTGCACGCCATTTAGAGGGCTCTTTTTGATGTAGACTGAATCTACTTTGACTAAGTAGCTGAGAGTTGCACCAGCACAAATAGCCTCATTGGGCTGAAAATTGAGTCTGGGTCTCTCTTGCTGGCTTGGAGCAAAAATAAATCGGTTTCCTTTTTTTTGTTTTCAAAAAGCCAGCAGGCGATAAAGATGCATTTCTGTTTTGGAAAATGAAACGGAATAAGGAAAGAAGCAGAAGAAACAAAGAAGAAATAAAGGCCGAGCATGAAGGGGAAAAAAAAAACGAGGTGATAAAAGGCAGAGGCATATGTTTAAATGGCACGAAGACAGCCGCGATATGCTGAGAGGAGGGAGCCAAGGCAGGGCAGCGACGACAGACTGGGAATACCAATGACATGACTTCTGGGAGTCTGGCAGCAGAAATCACACAGCAACAAAGTTCAGCTGTTCTATGAGCTCCACAGAGACACTGAAGAAAGGACAAAGTCTGTAGATGTGTGAATCTTAATATGAGGGAGACTAACGGCAAAAGATGGTTCATACCAAGATGTGGAGCATGTCACTGAGTTATGTCATTAAGAAAAAAACTGCAGCATCTGTTCATTACTATAGGTAACAGTCAACAATTACTGTCTGATACATAAAAATGGTACAGTTAGGTTAGTGTATTATAGAAGTTTCTTATGCAGAACTTAAGGTATCTCAATCTATAAGTGTGGGAGAAAAAGACCAGTCTGATCTTTAAGGAGCAATTTTCAGTGGTTTATTTTCTTCTTTAGCATCTGTGTTCCTGCAGTGTACACAAAGTTATAGGTGGTTCTATACAGACATGACAACATATTTTTGGTTCAGCAGTGTAACTGTAAGCAAGCATTCACTCAAGCAAAAGTTGCACACGAACACACACAAAGCCTTGTCTTCTGCTGACACCAGGTGACCCTTCCTTAAAAATGAGGTCAGCCATGTTTGTTCTTAGCCTCCCTGTGTAAACACAGTCTGTAAACCTTAACCCACGAATTTCGCTCTCCACCCTCTCAGTGTAAAGTCTGTGCTCCTTTGAAAGCCCACTACTTAAATGTTGGCCAGCAGGACTGTTTGCTTCATAATGTAATATTACATCAGCCTAAGTGGGAGTGACCATGACTCCAGTGCCTTCAGTGTGAACTGGACTGATGTCAAGGTATTACAGGTTTAAATAATGATATCTTCTTTATAATCTTTATAATAGTTACAGTACTAGTCTAATCATAATCTTAATTACATCTAATCTTAATTACAAGTACACAAGCTCACTACATAACATTAAAACAGGAGTCACTGCTGTAGCAGTGGCCAACTCCCTGCAGCGGAAAAGTGCTGGCATGGGTGCCACCTCAAGTGCTGTCAGCTGCTCGATTTTAACTCTGATTTAATAGGAAAATGTAATGGCGGGATTTTTAAGTAAATTTTCTCTTGGCAAGAACCTGTTGGCTTTTCTACACGGTGACTCAGACACTACAAAGACATGGAAATTACTGCGAGAAAAGGCTGCAGAGCGGAAGCAATGGCAGTAAGTCAGTGGCATTCACATCATTGGGCAGTGATCATAAATTGGCAACCCGCAGGCTGTATCCAAACCCCAGACGGAGCCTTGATCCAACCCCAACTCTGCCTTCCAGCGAGTCTTCCTTGGATTCAGAGCGCCAACAGTGAAAGGCAGGATATCGTTTTTGTTTAAATGACTGGCTGACTGAATGAGAAACTTACTGGTAACATGGAGAGACACAGTGACTGTGAAGATCTGCATGCAGCACAGAAAACAGTGTCCTGATTCAAATACTGAATTACCGACTTAAATAATAAAATAAAGTGGAAGAATATGACTAAAACTATCACACATAAACACACACTCTCTCTTTCTGGCTACTTGACCATTAATACAACAACTACATACCAAACAAACCACATTCTTCCACGTTAATTTAGGGTTAAAAGGCCAAACAGGCAATACAAACATTTGTTGTATAAATATATTGAGAAGAGATTGCTCTTGTTTTTGGATGTGTTCAGTATTGAGAGTTAAAACCTGATACTTGACACTGCCTCTGCCAACAGTAACGACCCAAAAATAGCCTCGAAAAGAATGAAACTGAGGCGATAAAGGGAGCAAGATTGAGATGACTAAAAAAGAGATGAAAGAGTTGAAGATAGAGAGAAAATACAACTATATTACACAAAGGAGTTGTTGAAACACCTTCTTAAACTTGGATTGGCACCCATGTAGATACCTGGCTTGAATATTGGAACATATTGTGGACTCGTTTTGTTCATTTAGTGATTTCCTGCATTTCCTAGAATGCTAGAGAACAGTGATTTTCTCTTCGAAGTTATACTGCAGTAAAGCTACCAGGATAAGAAAAGTGAATTTGCATAATGAATGATGCCATGCACCACTGAAGATATTTTCTTGCATGCAACCCATGACCAGTTCACAAAGATGAAAGATTGAAGTGCATCCTGGCATCCTCTCTTTCACAGACACCAAAATTCACTGTTAATATCTCACTTTTCTCCCAGTGTAGCAGCACTGTTAATATCTCTTTCTGATGTTACATTCTCTACATTTGGCCAGTTATCTACAATAAGAAAACATCAGAAGCCACAGCGAAATACACACAGAAATGTAAGGTAGATCGCTGCTAGCTCCATCAGCCCGAGGGTATTAACTGTATTTAGGGTGAATTTTGTCTTTTACTGTAAAGTGTTACTACACCTCCAAAAGGCTCAAAAGTAAAAACTGGTTTTCCTGATCCACCCACATCTATATCTACTCTGAGCACCAATCTGACCTCCACACACCTACATCGCACCTACATATAAAACACATTGACTCCTACAGCAGCATTAATGTAACAAATAGCAGAGGCACATTTGGACATTGAGGCAAGAGGAAAAATCTAATGAAAAGGTTAAAGCAGAGATAAAAGGAGAGGAGGGAAGTGAGAGGGAGAGCAGAGGGCTTGTTAAATGAAGCTTTTTCGGCAGAACTGGGTGAGTCAACGGGGGAACAAAACGGAAATGTAATTATTACCACTGTCTCTCACACACTCCCAAAGGACCTGCGGGCAGCAAGGGTGGGCATGCGTTCCCGCACACACATTCACACACAGTCATGAAGGAAAGTATAAATAAAAGAATATGGTCAGAAATGTCAGAATTGCCCTCTCCCAAGTGGCTAGTTGTACTGTGGATCTTTGCAAAGAGTCAATGAACAATAGCACTGCTGAAACAAACAGGAGGGTGGCTTCCTCAGCACCAACGGACAGAGGAGAGCTGTGTCTAAGCAGGAATAAGAGGCGTAGGACAAGGTTAGTGGGCTACATCTGTCCTTCACTGGAGAAAACAGAACTTGTTTTGTCTCCTTCAACACCTCCCCTCTTCTCTCCATTTCACCCCAACTGACAAAAACACACACTTTCACAACTCATGTTTCTGGACACTGCACAAATGTCTCTCAGTGTTTCTGAGTGACTCATTCCATTTAGCCATTTCAGTGTCTGTTGCCAGAAGGTCTGTTTGTCTGTCTCTGCTGGTCTGGTTGGAGTTTGTAGGTGGGTTAATGGCAGCCGTGTCACTTCCTTTTTGGCCCCAGACGACTGGTGAATTCCTTAAGAAACTGGGAGTCAAAGTTGAGTGTGAGTGCAATGTGGAGCTGGTTAGGGGACTCTTCCACTAATTGTTTTGCACCACCAATCAAGTGTTCCCTCTCAGTTTGTAGGGCATCATGCTTATCCTGCACATTCAGTGTCTATTCATATGTTTTGATACAATATACATTGGCTTGTAGAGTGGTCTGGCTTGTGAGGTCTGGTCTGAAATCATTTCAAAAATCCTCATTAAAGGATCAGCAGGTGTCAAAGAGACTAAGGAGAATTGTTGTTCCATGTAAAAAAAAAAAAAAAAAATGAAACAATGAACTGATTCTTAATTGAGCTACTGATTTGGACAGCAAATGCTGTTGCAGTTAAGATAAATGAAAAAATGTGTATTCAGGTCCAAACTTAAGGGATAAGCCTTTTTAGAACAAGATCTGCTTGTGCTTCTGAACAAATGTGCTTCAGCTAAACTCATGTCAGTCAAGGAATGTGAGGAGAGAGCGTGTGTACATAAAGGAACACTAGCCAACACCCACCTGCCTGGGGGAAAACAAAGAAACTGAACACTTTCCAGAGACCATAAAAGATGTCAGCATGGCAGTACTCTTAAACCTCTTTTGAACCTACTTTTTGAATCATGGAAGGTTAAAAAAATCACACAAGAAGCCAAATAAAATAGGTGTTGGTAATTCAAGCAGATGTTTTTCAGTGACCCCAGATGGCTCTAATACATATTTTTCAATGGGGACTAGAGATATGTATCAACAGCTTCACCTTTGTTTCAGGACAAGACTCATAGTCGGTATTGGGCAAGTAACATGAAAGACATAATCACATCACTTACTAATTACTCTGTGGCTAAAGTAAATAGTTATGTTACTTTTACACTGTGTTTGACACGTGAATACATAGTAAATTAGACATTGAGGCTAAGCCAGCTGCAGATGGTCATACCTGGAAACTGTTGGCTGGCTGCTATAATCCAGTGTCTAGACAAAGTGCATGTACAAGTACACAGTCAGCACACACATATCCAAATAAAAGGATCGCACTTGTGTTTGTGGATTGATACATCTGAAAATGGTGTAAAGTTTCCTCCTGCCAGCCAGTCCACTGCAGCTTCCTGCTAAACTCTTCACCATGTAACACAATTCCGTTTGGCAGGCTGTCTGCAAGGCGTCTACAGCAGCTAATGTAATCTGTGATACAATCTGGCCTGAGTGGGCTGCGGGCTGGTACAGCAGTTCTATACACACACCTACACACACACAAACAAGAGAACGCATGCAAATGATTACATGCATGTTCTGTCCACATCAGGAGCAGGCTATATGCTATGTACACACAGAGAACCAAGAGCCTGCAGGTTTGCATTCAAAGCTAACACTACTGCAGGTGACAGTGGTGGTTTCCTTTCCGTGGTATTCTCAGAAACACACATACACGAACGCACATGAAAGTGTGAAATATGCAGACATCTTCACACCTACTGTACATACACATAATTATCATTGAAAGCAGTCTGTGGCAGTGCACGGTTCAGCAAAAATACAAGTAATATTGGATTGGAATGTCTCTATAGTAGATATAGCAGAGCTGTGAAGAGGGTCAGTGGTAATATAGCTTATCCAGCAGGACATTATGAGTTCTTGAATTTAGAGACAAGATGAGACTGAAGGTTAAAGGAGAGAAGGAGAGGGAAGAGAATAATAAATAATAATAATAATAAATAACATTTCTGTAGCCCCAGCTTCTTCAACCCAGGGAGAATCCCTTAACAGCAGAAACTGCATCAACTGCATCGATAGGGCATGCACTCAGGCAGATCACTAGTCTGTGAGAGATAAATCCAAGAGAGGAGGTAACGTCAGATAGAGAGGAGGGAAATGCGAGGTCTCAGCCCAAAATCTCGAATAAATATTGCATAGTGCAATAGTGCATTATTTGACTGGTCGAGCATTTTCTGAAGTGATTTCGAACTCTTCAACACTCAAAGACCATAAAGACATTCTAGATGATTTTTATAAACTACTTTGAAGACCTAGACAGGATATGCAGTATTAACTGAAAGTATTACATTCTTTAAAAAAAACTAAACTTGTGTGTGTGATTGTGTTTTTGTGATACAGACAGTTAATGAACTAGCTGAGAAAAGCAAACTTGCCAAAGGTGAATGCCAGGCATTTGGCAAGATCTCGGATGATATTACTCATCATCAATCACATTCAGTGCTTTATGTAACCATAAGTATCCATCTTTTCCACCATTTGAATTTACTTAGTGGTTGAAGCTAATGGTAAGTGTGCTTAGAATGAAAACAGCTTAACTGAGCACAAAGATAATCTAATACTAATAATACTGATACCTATCTCAAGTATGGAGAGCAGACTTGAGTGCATTAGTGCAGATAATGAGCACAGAACTGTCATGAATGAGACAAACAACAAGTCATTTTGTTCATTGCTTAAATAAATAACTTTTGTGTTGTGCTAACCATGAGTAAACATGTTCCAGCACAAGCCACAATTCACACAGTTCCTTCTAGCAATAATTTGATTAGTGAATAAGACAGTGAGGTCCAGTGCCAGGGTCTTAAGATGCACTGACCCCCGATTAGCCCACTAATTGAATGATTATGTGCGCCTGCTGTCAGCTCCCTGCCGTCACTATTGTTCTAGCAGATGTGCTAATGTGCTACCATTATGGCCAGGGGATTTACAACATGCCTCGAAAGAAATACATGGCAAAATGGGGTCCTGCACCAAAATACACTGTTGTGTTGCAGTGTTTCCATAATAAACTCATGCGGCAAAACAATACGAACACAGTTGATATACGGCGTGCAGCGTCCACTATTTTTAAGTCTTATTACAAAGAATCACAGATAACCATTGCTTTGCTGTTTTATGCAGTTGCAATATGTTTCTGCACAGAGAGCTGTTATATTGTCTTTACATCTAGATTTCTGCATCATAACTGCTTTCATTACTAAAACACTAAAAGCTATAACAGAGTTTTGTCCAGTGACGCATCATCCTGCGGCAGCCATGTTGAGGGACCGCAGATTCTCAGGACCTTTGGCTTCACGTTAACTGAGCTGATATTTCTCTTACTAAAACATTTAGTTGTATAGGGACTGACAAGAAAAGTAGTACTGTGCATATTCATCCATAACATTAATGTGTAGACGACATGACATGCATCTTTTTCTGGCAGCCTGACTCTGACTCTTTTCAGACCATATCATACTAACAAATGGGAGCCAGGAGATTTATAACTTGGAATATTACATCACCATTCATTACATTACATTAAGTAAATGCTATTAATAGTATCTCATTACACCCTTTCCTGGGTTGGGTGGGCAAAGACCAGGTGTTTCTTTGAAACCCGAAGGCAGTAATTAGAATGGCCTTCAAATGAATAATGTCAGACAGATGATTGTAAAGCCATGATCCTGTGGCACTCAGATCCTGTCTTTCTGTGATTCTGATGAGACATAAATTAATATGTCAAGCTTTCAATTTGCTTTGCAGAGACAATTCAGTTGCATCAGAAAACTCCAGCCAACACAGAGCAAGTCGTGACTGTTTAAAAAGAGTAACAACACAAGGCCCACGCAGCAGACCACACACCACTGCAGGAATACATATTTGGATTGGGATTGCCTTCCAAGTGTGTTGTAACTGCGAATTGTTTCCCGCAGGAGAATGTTTAGCAGGAGAGGCTCAATCGATCTGTGCACCAAAAGGGAATAGCCTTTGCAGCATAGTGATAGCTGATAGTCAAAGGGCCGGCCATGCAGTTAGCAGCTGGATCTGCCGCATCACAAGCAGGCAGAGTTAAGGCAGTGTTAATGGAGAGCAGGGTTTAATTCAGGTTAATGGAAGCAGGGGAGAGAGTGAATGTCTGTGTGAAATTAGACAGTCAGGGTTTATAGACATAAAGGGCAAAGTGTTGAAATTGATCCAGGCTCACAGTCGAAACAGAACAATAGCATCTATCTGCAACCACCTACACCCTGATCCCATCTCACCTGCAGTCACACGCACACATAAAAGTCTTCACTGAATAACATAAACACACCTCAGTCATTTCTGATACATCACACTTTTTTAAGACCAGTTCAATTCAGTGAGTGCTGACAGAGAGGGGGGGAATGTTGTAAGGCCTACCTGTGACCTGCAGCTTTTCCCCGGTGACCTCACACTTGAGGTAAACACGCCCCCTCCTTTCGGTGTGATCAGTTCCACACAGGCTGGGCACGTTCATAACACACTGCTTATGGACGTTCATATCGCAGGCTGGAGGGCCAGAGAGAGGAGATAAAAGACATCAGGGAAGAGGACTTGATGCAGATAAAGGCATTTGATCCAAATCAAACCATACTGACTGGCTCAGGGCTTTCTCGCTTTACTGACTGATAATATAACGGTTGCAAATGTTTGTGACTACATTTTTGCTTATTTCTAAATTCAAAACAGCAAGGATCTGTAGTTATGACAATAATTCTCTATGTTAACGAAATATCTTTTTGATAAAACACCATCTTTTAAAAGCAATGTGTGCATGTATGCGGCCTCTCATGGCTTAATTCCGATACAGTAAGCTGCTTTAAAAATGTCCTCCAGATTCACTGTGCCTATATAAGGACATATTTCAATTACATTTCATGTATCATACGTGCTTGGCACAATATTTAAGGATTGTTTTTCTGAAAGCTGTGTGAGAGAGGAGATAACAAGGTTATGACCCAGATTCAGCCCTGTGATGTCATGCATACATGGCATGTGTGTCAGCCAGCTGAGCCGCCCTGTCTTGGATTGGGAACAGTTTCCAGTGGTTACATCACCACCAGGTGAGTAGGTGAAAAATAATGAAAAATGGCCACACTGCTACCTTACTCTCTGTGGCTCAACAACACTTAAAAATACTATAGTGCAATCTTATTGTGATGTGATTAGAGATGCAATTGATCTGCCAAAATTATTTCCCGCTCCACATCTATTTATGTACACCCTGGAGCAATCATTAGGCATAACTGGTGGTCTGTAGTAGGTGGTGGATAATGTATTTAGAAGCTCATTAAGGCATTCAGACTTTAATCCACTAACACAAGATTAAAGAGAAAAAGAGTGATGGAGGGATATTAATAAAGTCTTGGTAAAGCTTTGATAGCGGGCCTATTCGAGGTGCAGCAAACATAGCTGCAGACTGAAAATAGACAACGTGCGATTTTAATGAGTAAAAGTCAAGGAGGAAGGGAAATACATAGGCCTATGATATCCAGTGAAGAGGGACGATAGGCTTTATTCAGGAGGCTGATGCTGACAAAGTGGCTCTAAAACAGAACATAATGTGTGCAGAGCCACTTAGAGCAAACCATTATTTTCATTTGCATGCCATACTTATGCCTGATTGACCTGTATAATAGAACAGAGCAGGATTAATTTCCCCCCTTTACTATTTGAGCATCAACTTTAACCTCTTGATACTTATTACTGATACTGATTTAAACAGCCATTTATACCATATTAATATGGCACAACAGTTAAGGCACAATGTTATATATTGTTCAACAAGCACAGAAAAACTATTTCAGTCTAAATTGTTTGGTGTCATGTGATGAAATGCTCATTTCAAAATTTCTTATATAGTGAGAGAGATGTTACAGAGATTACTCACAGTCACACTTCATGCCCTGGTGGATGAGGCCATAGAGCAGAGAGCCACAGTGGTCACAGAAGGTGGGGCTCCCATAGGTGTGGATCTTAAACTTGTGTTTTGTTCTGGGATCCTGAAGGAATCAAAAGAGAAAAAGAGGAATAAGAAAACAGCAGCTTGTTCAAAGAAGTTCAATATTGTGTATATATTATATAGTGTTTTACTGGATGTATTTTCCAGCATAAGGCCATAAGAAAAATGACTATTGGCACCATCCCTTACTTCCCTCACCTACAAATGTTTCTGAAGGACAAATGGAAGATGAAATCATCCTCCTACATCACAGGACACCACTGTGTGTCATGAAAATGAAAGTCACTCCAGAGAGAATTCATTGCTGATTGCCAATTGACTGCAATCACCAGTTATTTTCTTTTCTTATACAACTCGAAGTGGCAACCAATCAATCTGTAACGGCCTTTTATTAAACCTTTGCTTTGGGGTTGCCTTTCCATCTTCCCTGACCACATCAGTGAGTGAGAACTGAGTTGTTTGTACTCTTGGCATTAAATTCAAGAGCACCAAAGCAAGAAATACAGTTCATTTCACTCTTGCAATTACATGGTTAATTTTTAAAGCCATTCTTGTTCACGTATACCCAACACATCTAGGAATTATTGCCCAATTATTACATATTCTGAGTTATTACAGTTAACAATGAAAAAGATACTGCTTTTCAATTTTCATTACTCTTTAAGTGTCAGAGACTGATGTATGAAAATGTAGGCACTGTACAAAGGATAGAAACACCTGTTTGGCAGCCTGGCTGTTCAGTAAATGGGTGAAAACAGTCATCAAAGCCATGGCAGCTTCTCATTCATCATTTGCCTCCCATTATTGCAGTTCATTGCTCCAGGCCCTCTACATAAATATTGTATTAGTCAAAGTGTGAAAAACATCAGGGTTTAATGAAGAGTATAACAGTGCAAATGAGTGTGTATAAGACTGGGTAATGAAGAAGCTATAGTTTGCAAGAGGGTGCCATGTTAGACTATTTTCCTACATACACTACAGTATATCATACAACAATATCATATGGTGAGTTTATGGCATTGTTCTCCCATGTTTTATAAAAAATTGCACAGTTCATATTTGTGTTTGTGTGTTCTGTTTTAACAATGCATTTTGCAGGATGTAAAACAGAATGGAAACTCTTATTTCATGTCTGTGCATGTCTAAAGGAGTCTAAAGCAGATTCATAAGTAAAGGTTTTAGAGTTTTAATTTAGATTTTGGATAATGATACCTGACAAAACAAATTATTTTTCTTCATAAATTCAGTCTATGAGGTCAAAAGATGATACAGAGTATCAATGAAGCAGTTCTAAATTCATGCATCGTGTAACTCTGGACATAGCCATCACCACATATGTATGAATCTGCATAATTAAGTTCTTATAGCAAAATAAAAAATAGATACAACTGTAACATTTGATATTTGACACTCCTTATTTACTCACATATGTGCACTTGCGAACCAGCACTAATAAAACAAATACATCTATTGTGCTTGGTTTGCATTGTCATTCTGAACACAGGCCTGGTATTTGCATTGGTCCTTCCTTCCCCCCTTTCAAGTAAATACAGCACCCATCTTTTTATCAGATGCTCATCTCTACTCACTGGGACAGCATCCATTATACATGTGGATAATTTGAATACTCAAATTAGATAATATTTAACATAAGACCTTTATCTAAAGTCAAGAACAGACAGAGATGTGGGAAGATACAGCAGAGTGATGCCAGGTCAAATATTCACCTCAGCTGACGAAAGTGCTTCACAGGTTGAGAAAAATAGACACATCAAGGAATGATTCAGTGGTTAGCAAGAACCAATAGTGTGGCTTTAACTGTAAATAATACATTGTACCACTTATAGAATTCTCCTACATTCAGCATTTAGTGAACAATTCAATTCAGCACTAAAATGGTAATGCTTATTAAAGGCAGTCATTGCATTTGGCACACTCACCTGTCATAGAACATTTACAATTCAACAAAGCACTGCATGGTTTTGCACTAAACAAAATGACACTCTACCTTAAGTAAATATCAGCAGGTGTTGAAGTAAAAGCCTGACAGTTTTTGATGTGATCTGTTGAGGCAAAACAGAACCAGTTACCAGCTGTTTGTCTTCTCTAGCCGCTTAGCAAGACTCAGAGACCGCACCCACAGTATACAGTTCGAAATTCCCCTGTCCATGCATGCATTGTTCATTCAATTCGTGTACTCAGCGCAGCTTATGAAGCACACTCACTGGAGTGAAATCTGGAGGACTGCCACTTTTTCAAGGACCTATTGGAAATTGCTTCCTGCTTTCATTCTCAAATTGTACCAGCCTGTAAATCTCTTTCAAGTTGAGAATCGCTAAGTGGTTGCATTGAGAACATTATCCAGGCTGATCCGTTTTTTTTCTTTTTTTTCACCATCTGGTGAAAGAACACCTGTCTATGTATTCCCTGTGAAGCAGGAGAGATTCATTCTCCCAGCAAAGAGAAGAGCAGGAAACACAGCAGCCCTAAGATTATCTCTCCCTATTTTTCAGTATCGAAAAGTGTCAGATGAATGAAAAGGAAAGCGACCCGCGAAATAATAAATCATCAGTAAGGGCAGCAGCATGTCATATAGCTCAAGTGAGAGCTGATGACAGTGCTCGCGCAGCGCCACAGTGCTGCTGTTTACCGACGCAATACTGTTTGACAATGGACTCTGAGCTGATGCAACAGAGACTCAGGCTCATGATCTTGCTTCCAATCTGCGTTTCCTGCCTGTTGGTGTGCAGAGCTTACACCTTTACAGGACAAAGACAAATGCCTCCTTGTCTGTCTTTCAACCGTCCTCTGTAAGTGAATCCCTGGTCTGAAATAGAAGGGGTGTTGTGATGCTGCAGCCAACTTTACACATACATAACATTTGAATATTCTATTATGTACAAAGGGTGAAACATTATCCTTAGGTTTTAAGCACAGCTTGTAACCAGCCTGCATCTAAAACAGAAGGGCTGACTTTTTAAAATGTAGAAAATCACTGATTCATCCTAATTAATCAACAACAGCCCAAACCCTCAAAATGAAATACTTAATTTCTAGTATAAGGACAGTAAAAATATGGGTCTGCACCTACACAAAGTGTATGCAATATTTATTAAACGCATAAATATTCACAGCTTCAGTGGACATTTTCTGTTGTCCTTTTCTGGATCAGTGATTCTCTGCACAAATCTCACTGTAGTATTCAGCATCTCACTCTGTGAAACAATCTCATGACCGCGAGCAGTTAGAGATGGTCAGCCTGTCTGGATATTAATACATCATTTAGGCGACTTTAAAGTCATCCAAAGCACACACATAGACCATTAGCTTTGTGGTGCCTATACAGGATAAATGATCAAGCAAGGTCAGCGTTCTTTTTTATTACCGCGGTAGGTGTCTGCTCTACCTGCCATGTTTCAGAGAATCACATGCATATAAACATTCAATAAGCCCTGGCCACACAATGTACAGGCCAGCAGTAGGTGCCAGGACACACAAGAAAAGAGAGATAGACAGACGGTAGATAGAGAGAGGAAAGGGTATGCCAGCTGCACTTACTCTGTTGTCACCACACACAGCTGATCATGAAGGATTATCCACCTCCCTCCCTGTTCCCTCATCTACAGCATGAATGAGTGATGGCAACTAAGAGCCATTCAGCTGCAGATGAATCATATATTTTATCAACTGTCATCAGCTTTTGTTTGGCAAACATGAGCAATGTTCCAAATAACGGAAAATACTCTGTAAAGACACAGAATGATAAAAAGCCAGCCAAGGTGATGGTGGTGGTCAACAACGTCAGTGCTGAGCCACGAGATGCTTGACACGTGTGTCTGCTAGAATCTAGAGGTGGTCAATCACTGGTACAGATCATGAAAACCACCACTTGCCCTCAGAATGGCTAAATGATGGTACAGTGTGGATGTCTCAAGCTCAGTTCCTGCTGATATATTGATTTCTGTTCAGTGGATTAGGGACTAAATGTCACAAACTAACAATGAGAAATATGTAAAAAAAAATTTATATCTTCAATTGCTTATTTTCTGACCAAAATCAAACAAGTTTTAACCACTTGTAGCTGACCACTCAAAATGAATTAATAGCAACACCAGCCTAACAGATGTAAACTGCTCTGAGTGATTTACAGGTGCCATTAAAGATTCACTAGGAGCAGACTGTAATGTGCAGAAAAAATGGAACCTGTAATGGGTGTGCGAGCTACACACATCACTGGTACACTAGGTTCATTAACACATCCTTTCTGCAAGCTGTGGGATAGAAGGGTTTACCTGTCTTCTATCTATTACAGCCTAGTGGGTCAATAAGAGTACCGGAACAGACGGGTGGCGCTGCTCTGCCAGACAACAGGAAGCAGAGTGTGGCGCGCCCGAAAAGCAATGATGAACTCAATCCCTTGGCTCAACACATGAGCCATAGCCAAAACAAAGCCAGAGGGTGTTGACTGGATGATGCAGCAAGGAGGTTGCCCTCTGGCTGCTGCTAATATGAGAGTCAATAGGATTGTCCAGATGTCACAGGCACAGACATGGATTCATTTTGGCATCAATATGGGGGACTAACATCTGTATTAGTCTCTGTTTGTTTTTGACAATTAAGGGGTGTGTCTGCATAGCTTGTATTGGCATGTGTACCTCAGTATGCAGAGTATCCAGCTGTTGCAAAAAAGCATTGTGACAACTGGACTGAAGTTGATGCTGATATACAAGGCAATTAACAGAACAGGTCTCACTGAGCACAGTATAAATCTGGATGACAGGGGCGGCTGTGGCTTAGGAGGTAGAGGTAGACGCCCACTGGTGGAAGGTCGGCGGTTGGTCACAGCTTCTCCAGTCCATGCTAGTATCCTTGGGCAGATACTGAACCCCATTGCCCGATGTGTGTATCATCGCTGTCTGTGAATGGGTGTGCATGTGTTGACGCTTTGTAGAATAGAGCAAGCACTGTGAATAATGTGTGAGTAGATAACGACACGTAGTGTGAAACACTTTGAGTAGTCGATATATAAGTACAAGTCCATCTACCATTTAAAACAAGAAGCAAAGACTTGTTTTTTGTGAACTCATGAAGTTGACAAGACTGCATTGTCATAACACTGGAAAAACACGCAATCCCATGATAAATGAGGGGTAAACAATGACTCCAATTTTGTACTAAGCAGTGATGATGACAGTGGTGGATATTGGCTATGACTGTGATGAAGATAATGAGGAAGAAACAAATCTCAGATGTTTTCCTTCAATTTTGTGGCAGCAGAACAGACTCCTCCATCACTGAGTTTCACAGATAAACAAAAATGGCCACCTACGTAGATTGAGCTAACCCACTTGTTCTCTACGTCACTAACTCTCTTTGTTAAAAATGAGAAGGTGCTAGCATTTGACTAGCATGTATAGTAGATTTTATATTTTATATTATCACTATATAGTTGACAAATATAGAGCAAACATAAACTTCCTACTTAAAAGACAGAACTGGCTGGACAACGAATGAAAAATACTTGGAAAAAATTAAACACAAGCCACGCTGTTATTTTTTCTTTCAATTTACGATTATGTCATTATGTTATTTTTTCAATAACGTCCAGCAGATTTCCCTTTAACTAATCCCTAGATGTATTTTGGCATTTGCCCTGTAGTAATCCCTGGCAGATCTGCATGTGAAATCACAGATCAAAAACAGACACAGGGCAGAGGGCTGATCAAAAGACTGGAGGCAACCAGGAGATAGTGATGAAAACAGAAGCACAGGGGGTCAGCACAGTGATGTTGGCTAATTAGCCAGACTCTCCAATCCAGCTTAATTAGCAAGCAGGACGCCAAACAGCCCCTGTTAATGAACAGCTTGGCAGGGTGAAGCTGAGCGGGGGCTTCCCAGCAGAAAGGGTGAGGGGGGGGTGTGTGGGTGTGGGTGGGGGATGATGTTAAAGACAAGGGTCACCATCCATCCTGCATTGCTCACAATGAGATAAACAAAGACATTTTCACCTTGTTTACTAACTGAATATACATGAATGTAAATTTAAAAATGCTGCTACTTTTACACCACTTAGGTTTTTAGTTGGGACTTGACAAAAAAAAAAGGACAGACAACTACATCCTTATTATTAACTCACACATTAGCAGACAATGTGACATGTGTCCTTAAACATAACAGCAGCATCCTTGGTTTCCAAATCCCCCTGGACATTGCATATTAATACTTTAAATAATCCAATAAATCAATAATGATTAAAAATAATCAGGACAAAAATACTACTGTAGCACTGAACAGATGGCGTGGTGCTACAGTTTTATCTCAATTTCACTTGGAAGAAAGCTCCTGTAAGCTAGACTTAGTTATTGTACTGTAGACTGCATATGGTCAGCCTGTGCCAATATGAACAAACAACTGCAGGTTAAACTGGGAGGGCACTTGGTTTGTATTATGCATTTATTCATGTAAACAAAGATAAATGAGAGCAGCAGACTGGACAACATTGGACCACCCTGCCACATCAAGAACAAAACGAATGTGTAGATTCTCATTACAGTGAATATTAAAGCCGCTCACTGCTAGCTAACAGCCTCTACAAATACATGAACTCAGTTCAAGTTATTACCAGCTGTGACAGGCTAGTGTTTTCACCTTGTGTGTGTGTGTGTGTGTGTGTGTGTGTGTGTGTGTGTGTGTGTCATCATGGCAATATGTGGAAACAAAAAAGTGGGAACTACCACAGAAGCAGTTTAAAGCACTTTGGCAGGTGTTTGTCTGTGGACAGATTATGTCACTATGGTAGCCACAACCATTCAGTATACAGTCACAAAACTCTATAGGTGTGTAGCAGGCATCAAAAAGAAGGCACAGTTTGAAGACGGGTATGGTCCAACTCATGAGTACTGAATAGTTATAACTACATTAGTTAATATAGTGTAACTTTTAAGCATTATGAGTGAGAAGTAATTCAGATACATCATAGCTACCACGTATAATTGACAGGACATCAAATATGCACAGAAAATGAGAAAAGGTTTCTGAATTTGCATAATACATTCTGGTAACTGGTAATCAAAATCTGTTTTCAACTCGTGCCTGTTCCATGTTGTGCAGCCAGTACATATTCTCGCGGTTCAGTACATTGTGGATTTCTGACAGTGGGTGTTTTGAAGGTGCAGACAGAGAGGTTGACCTGTGCTCTTCTCTGAAATAAACCCTCCACTGAGAGCAACTGACGCTATCAACGTGGGGAGACTGACGTTAAAATACCAATTAGTCCACACTCTTTTCTGTTTCTCTCTCACAGTGATCGCTCTTACCACTCATCATACAGTTACAGTAATCCAAACAATAACTCTGTCTAATCTCAGAGTGCAGGGTAAATATCAAGGCCATGATAACAAGAAGTAGAAAAACAGTATAACAAACTCTAGACAGTTAACTTTGGGCAATGTACACTGAAAAAAAATTGTCAGTGAGCGCGGGCTGCATATTTCAACTAGATGGACACCAAAATTTGTATATTTTTGGTGCTGTGGTAAGCAGCAGGACAAAGAAGGAAGGAAATTGTACAACTTGTTTATCTGCACTGTAGTAACCTGGATACTTTAAAACCACATATACAGGCAGCAGGTCAGTGATCAGATTTCTTCCCTACTCTTGACTTTTTTGGAAGCACCTGTGGCTTATTTTAACTATAGTAATGGCATAATACATAATTTCCTTCCAATATGAGTTTGAATTTTACAAATGCTGAGATGTTCAGTGGTGGAAACCAACTTATTCTAGAAGACTTCTACACTGCAAAAAAGCTCCATGTTTCAGTTTTAGGCAGACTTTGCATGGAGTTATTTTGAATATGGCAGATATACATGTATTGCTCTGTGTAATGATCATTCCTTTCATCCTCCCACTCTGCTGTTTCAGCAATAGTTTCCCTGTGTGAAGTCTTTGCCATGTACATACATGGGAAAAGCCAATTAGAAGCCTGGCTATGCGTATGTATAACCGAGAAATTGGCTTTCTCCAGGAAGGGGAAACCTGGCTGACGAAATTAGGTTTCTCTAATCCCCTATCCAATCCAGATTTCAGAAACCGAGTTTTTCATATACATGATGTTTAAGTAATCATTGTACAGCAGGAAGTTGATTGTAACACAGTTACTTAAGTGCATGTCATTACACTGAATAAAAGACTGCAAGATTCCCTGTCTTTAAGCTGATGTTATTCTCATTTAAAACCCAACAGACACTATCACCGATTGTGAAGGGTTAACAAATTGCATCTGCCTCAAAATCAGCTTCAGGCAGTGAAGCAGCAGCCATTCAAAATTAAAACATTGCTGATGTTTTTCACTGATTTATTTTTAGATTTTATTGCATAGAAGAATATTGAATGACCCAAGTGTAGCTATCATCAAAGGGGCTGGATAGCTAATTCAGTCCACCAGCATCCCACAGAGTCAAAAGAGATCCACCTGGTGTGACATTTGCAGCCAGAGGGAGAGAGGGAGAGAGTGAATGTGTGAAATGAGACACATCATTTCATCTCAGTTGTATCCTTCATTCACTTATCTCTTTGACCCATCGGTTCCCTACAGGACTAAGAAATACATTGTGACAGTGACGCATGAAGGTGAACAATCTCCTTAACATCCAGCATCAGACAATTATTGTCCACCTCCTTTTACCCATCATCACTGACTGAGAGGTGACATTTGAAATTGAAGGTGGCAGTATGCTCCTCCCTGTACTGGTTTTTGAGTCATCCTCTCTTGTGGTTAACCTGTCTCTGTGTGACTGTACATGCACACAGACATATTGTATGTATGCAAGCAAAATTTGGAAAGGTATAGCCATAGTACTTTACTTGTGCTTCAAATCTGTGTTTTTGGAAGGGTGGGGGGGAATGTTTGATAAATACATTATGTGTACCTGTTGGACAATCTCCTAAATCCATAGCTGCAGCTATAGATGTTAGCTTGCACGGAGGATATCCAAGGAGTGGGTTGGTGTGATGTGGTGTAACTGCAACATTACAATCCAACTTTCTGTTAGTGTGTAGAGACTACAACCAGGAGAATAAGCACTGTTAAAAGATTAGTATTAATTATTATTAATATACAATTAAACAAATGGCAACAATACTTAAAATATTTAACAATTTGACATGTTTGTACTGCCTTTAAAAACCATTAATTAAAGGCTTTTTTGAATGAGCTATTTTGGTTCATTTGGGTCTTTTTAAATTTCAACAGTACCTCTAATTCTGTTAAATATTTCCCTTGTCTGCCCAGCTCCTGTTACTCATTTTCAAAGAATTGTTGTCAAAGTCCCTCCACATGGCACTAATGACACCCTGATGATATGCTGAACCAGACAAAGCACTATGTGTTACTATGTCACCTACTTGTGTCACTACAAATAGACTGTAGCCCTTCAACTTTAAATCATATTTTACATCATATATCTTATCATATACATCACAGTCAGTCACATGGTTAGACACACAGGCGTGTTTAAAGCACCGCAGGATGTAACACAGAGCATGATTAAAATACTAACTTAATCTAGCCATCACTTTACAGACACACACATACAGGCAGGAACACAAACTTTGCTGCTGGCTACTTTCTAGTCAATATCCTTGTCTTGGCCCACAGCTATAGGAGTAAAAGCCGTGGTTACTAAGGTGAGGAGAGGCTTTGAAGAGAACAAAATGAAGCTATCATTTATCCCGACATGAGGTGTTAGGCTAGGCTAGGTTACTATTTTTAGCGTATAAATCACCACTCTGATTCCTCTTGGCCTTTCACTAAGCTGCTGAGTGCTGAGAGGGAGGGCAGGTTGCCACCACAGCTCACAGGGGGTTTTCCTTGCCGTGTGTTATCTGTTAACACATCTGTCTGCTAGCAGAGATAGAAATAATAGCTGACATTTTTAACCGCTGTCGGGGCACAAGTTGTCTTTTTTACTGACTTTGTGTAAATGAATTCCATCTATCACAGCACTGTTGTAGTAGTATCACAGTACCATGTAAAGTTTTCCTGACAAAGCCTGCAGAAAAATGTAGTGTCATTAGTGGGTGGTATTATCCCATTGTGCAATTTTTTTTCATTGGTTGTTACTGTCAGTTTAAGCTTTTTTTTAAAGTAAAAGAGTGGGTGAAGTCTTCTTTTCATTTAAGGAGCAACCTCTCTGTGAGTTGTAGTAACAAATCAACCAAAAACCAAATCATCCCATGTGGTGTGCCTGAGCGGCTTCTAAATCTGCAAGTTGTCCCACAGTGAGCACATGTTGTGAGCATGTTTTGCATTTCTTTTAATGGTCACAGGACTGCATCCCTGCATACACTGCAAGAGATGTTCACAGTGTAAATGTACAATATTTTCCAAATTAGGTCCCAATTAGTGGGACCCAAGTCAAGTAACCAAAATAAAGTCATGACTTGTGTCAGGTCGGGTCCTCACCTTTGCATAGCTGTGCTAGCAACACCCTAAACAACAGCTTCAGTTGACTAATTATTAGCAGTCATTTGTTATATCCCTGAATGTCAAGAAGCTTCATGCAGCTGAACCAGGTCTGAAATGTTTCTCTTCAGTTCACCACCAGAATTAGCCGGTCAACTACAAATGGTTCCAAAACCAAGAAGATAGTTGCTGTACAAAGTGACCTATAGAATTCTGAGGAATCTTCTGTTGGAGCTTTAGTAGTAGTGCGTTACTAATATGCCATAAAAATATAACCAAGGTGCTGATGATGAAACCCAGCATGAGGCCCCTACCTCTTAATAACAGCATCCTCAACTCCTGCTGTGACAACTGGGCCTTAATGAACTCCCTGCTGCAAGTCAGACCCAATTCTTTTGAGCCAATACAAAAAAAAAAAAAAAACACTCACTAACACATAATACACAAATATGCACAAGTAGCACGGGAAATCCTTTAAAAGTGTTTCTAATATTTGAATTGCAGTGTTCAAAATTCCTACAGAGGGGAAAAAAGCTTAACAATAACTAAAGGCTCTTACAAAACACAATTAGGGAAGACAGAGGTTATTAAAACTGTTTCATTAGCCTGGTTTACAGCTCTGAGACTTTAGAGCCCTTTGAACAAACTCTCCTGCTTGCCTTTACACAGCTGGAGAAAACTGAGCTCCCAGTTAATGCAGCAGGTACACAGACGGACACGCCAGAGATGTGCTCCTCTGCAGACGCCAGCTCATTAGCATAGCCACACACACGCTGTGAGTGACATCCACAGGGTCAGGAGAGGACAAGGAGGTCTGTCACGGCTGTCACTTTGACTACAAGATGACTGCACTGTTTACTACCTCCTATGCCAACCTTTTCTCCGGCACGGTAACAAGTAGAAAAAAACGTGGGGTAAAAGTGAAAAAAGAAGACCTGGCTGGTTCATTCGGTCATGTTGCAAGACGTCAAAAGACAGAATAAATTGGCTTATCAGACTCAGGCCATCTGTCAGGTGCTTAATAATTAAAAGAACTTCACAAGATGTGTTCCAAAAAGTTATCTAATAGCCAAAGTCTTGGCAGAGTCTTTTTTCACTGTAATGAGCCAGCTGACAGGGGCAGTGGTGTTGCTGTTCAACTCTGCTTTCTGTGGTCTTTGCTCTGTGGTTTGGAAAGCAGAAACTCAATAAAAGTTAGCTTTTGTCTGTGCAATCAATGTTATGTCTTCAGCTGTTTCTGCGTGTGGCTATTTGTGTGTTGGGGGATTTAATTATGGACTGGAAGAACAGATACTTTGGCTTCTTTAGCGATGCAAAAAAAAAAAATAAATAAAAATCAAGAGTCCGGGAATTCAGCGAACATATTGTAGTCCCTGGTGTGAAAAGAAATGTGTGCACAGAGGGAGAGAGAGGGAGAAGGAAAGATTCTCATATTTATAACTGGTGTAGACCCAGATCAAGTGTTCCTCCAACCCAAGGATCTATAACCTAATCTGAGAAATAAAAATGTGTAGAACATACAGTAGCCCAACTCACACCTCTTTCTGTAAACTGAAGTCTGGCTCAGGTCTGATGGAGGAAGAATATGTTTGTCTCAAGAAATACACACTGTGTAGACAACAGTGGCTTACGGTCAGAAATGCTAGAAAATGCTTTAGGAGCTACAACAAGAACCAAACAAATTCTTTTGTTTTTCAGATGCTGTGATGCACATGCCTGACATTAACCTGTTACTTCTCTCTGGCAGTTTTTTAACGGTGAAATTGCATTGGTTAGTTAGTAAGTCAGCGTGGAATTCAGTACTTTTTCTTACATTAAAGCCAATTCATACATTAATCAGCAGCAATAAGTACCCAGCTTGCGCACTGCTGAAGTCAAACTGCCAAAGTGTTGAAAACACTGCAAGATGATCACTCTCTAATAAATATTTTTCTTTTCTTTGCCTGATGCAGTGCAAGTACACCTATATGCAAGTACACAGAACTGCATCCAAGTCTCTTGAGATATAGAAGGAGATGGAGAGAGAGGCAGGCTGACCTATCTGTAACTTGTATCATTCTATTTCTGGGGTTGAGCTTCAGACCCACTGCTGGTTCAGCTTCAGGCCTCACTCTTACATACAAGGTCAAGTTTAGACTTCTATTTCAAGTGTTTTTGTGTGCACTGACATGCAGGACAGTTATAGCATGCCACCACCAATGGTAATAGACAGTGATGTTAACACAGTGATGGTATCGGTTAAATTCCTCCCATGTTGATTACAACACAGCGATACTTTGGTAATCAAACAGAGGTAAGATAATGACCAAAGTTGAACTCAATGGCTGCCTAAGAAGTCAGTGTAAAAACATGTGGTATACTTTGGGAAATGGTGGTAAAAAATGTAAACAGGATAGGGTTAAAACATGCCAAACAACCAGGTGCTTTAAGACTCAATGAAGGAGACTGACAGAGATGGATAGGTTTTGTAGTGTGCTGGCATGCACTGGTGAGGACAAACTCCCACCCTGCAGGATCTGTGACACCAAGCTGATTCGGGGTCAAGAGCAGCTCCAACTCTCCCATGCGCTGGCCATTAGTAATATTTAGCATGGTTGGAAGCAAGACTTGCTACCAGATACTTGCTGTAAACAAACCTCGGAGGGACTGATAGAAATTGTTTGTGTGTGTATGCAAGTGTGTATATGTATATTGCATAATTTTGTATCTGCATGTTAAGTATGTTTTCTTTGTGTGCATGTGTATGTGTCTGTGTGTGCAGGGTCAAGGAGACTTTTGATTAGCTTTGGTTCCCATCCTACTGAGCAAACAAGGACGTGAACACTGAGCATTGAGAAGCCCAGTGCATCTTGGGTGCTTCAGTTATTAATCTGTAATGTGAGGATTTCTTGATGAAGGGTTGCACTTTACTTTCATTTCATGCCCATTTTCCACCAACCAGCGTTGACTACTTATAACGGGTTAGTGATTTCCTTGAGGGAGTACAATGCTGCAGTGTGCAGTACCTGGTTGTTCAAATTACAATAAAACTGTCAAACAAGATTTTTTATCCCACTCCCAGTCCTTTGTCCTCCAAACTGCCCAGTGTGCAGTAATCAAACACAACTGGAAATAGATCCACTGAGGTGTAAGCTGAGGTTGCAATGCATTTTAAGCTGAGAAACTATGCTTCTGACTCTTCTTTGGCTGATATCTCCTGAATGTCAGCGTGAAATGGCAGCTCTAGAAAGAATTCCTTTGATTCTGAGGTGACTGAAACTGGCAAACGATCCTGCCACAGAGCCACCGGAGAGGTTTTCAAAAGGTCTCTAGCACAGACCCAGATGACGGCAACTTCACACAGTCCATTTATTTATTGAACACATGAATTTTATACAGTCAAAAGGTCACAGTCCAAACGCATCCTTATTCAGCCCATATCTTCAATTCTTCACATTGTCCATTAATGCGCAGTACGTACACCACAGGGCTACCTATGCCACACAATTTAACAGTATAAAATATGGACTGGAAATACATGAGCGTGGCAACATAAGGCAGGGACTGGCAGTTAAGTTTAGCTATGAGTCAGTCCTTTTATAAATTTTCAAGTCGTAGTGGAGACAACTGTGTTTATATATACATACATATATATATATATATATATATATATATATATATATATATATAGCTTCAGTGCATGTCTTGGGCTATGTATCATCCTCCAGGACAGATCTAGGCACTGCAATATAGCAAAGCTTGACTGTCACAAAGGTGAAGGATCACACTTTATCTCTTTAATCGCTTCACTAGGCTTCCTGTTAAGCTGGTCTACAGTCAAAGCCGGGGCCTCCAGATAAAGGTTACAACTGGATATCTCTAGCACAGTGTATAAATGAACAGTGGATGATAAAAAATTAATTTCAGGCACTGGTGATGACAAACTTGCTCTGCATGTTAACCTATTCATCTGTGTGGCATTTGGCAAAGAATGAGGTACAGGATCTGTTTGCTTGCATCTTGCCACATGAATTAGAAGCTTGGTGTTTGTATGTGTGCGTGAGTGATGAAGGGTAGAGAGAGATATTCTAACAGTCTCTTCCTATTCTGTTTTGCCTATGGATTTCTATCCAGGCTGAACACAAACTGTTTTTGTGTGTTCACATTTAAAACTTGTTTGACTTGTCCCAAACAGTAAGTGCATGTTAGGTAAAGTGACAGATGAGCAATAAAAGCCTCTTCAGTTCGACCAGTCAGATAATCATAGATAAATAACAGTGCATAAAGCCTTCACGCAGTCTTCCAAGTTGCAAAGTTGCTTGTCGTTACTGTCAAGCACCAGCCTTTAAAATAGTTTGGACATGCTAAAGGATATTCTCAGCAACATTTAGCTAAGATCATGGAGATCTGTGCTCCATCAACACCGATTCAATACTCCAATGTGGAATGTTTCCCCAGGAAGTGAATCAGCACTTCCCAGTGCACCCACCCATTTTCTATACTCCACCAAACACACACACACACACACACACACACACACGCACTTGAGAGCATGGAAGCACTTACACCCTTTTGTATCGTCTCCCCCCAGCAAAGCCTTGATCAAATCTCTTTTTAGACAAGCACGTCACAGACCATTAGCAAGAGAGACTAGAGATCTGTTAGTGTTGATTAGGATCCCAGAGCGTATAAATACCATCAGCAGGCAGCCCAGGGGACTCTCTACCCTCAAATCAGCCATCAGTCAGCACTGATAATCGCAAGACACAATGATATATTTCTAAACAGAAGTGTAAAAAGCCTCTAACAAACACAACATTTCTCACCTTCTTAAAAGGCTCAGTGTTTCTCACAGCACAGTTTTATTAGCTGAACAAGAGAATCTAATATAAATGAATCAACAAAAACAAATATCCAAAACCTGATTAAAATAAATAAAAATTGAAATTAAATTATCTGAAGATTTCATCTTCAATCAAAAACCATTTTATTTTATATTGTGACGATGGAAAACACAGAAAGTCCACAATTTCTGGTGCAGTGACAGCCTTATTAGGTCATTAGTATATCACAATGTTATGGATACCAACAAGACAATAATTAATTAAGATACTTTAAAAAAACAAATTACACCGTGCGATTTTAATGACTGCGATAGACATTACGACAGATGACAATTTCTTTGGGCATGACACACTCATGTTGAGATCCTCAACTGCTCCATTCATTGTTTTGTGAACCCAATACCAGTGGTGTGGAGCTCCTGACTATATGTCTTACTGTCTCTCTCATGCTTTCTTTAAGAGGAATTATAAGAAATACGTGTGAATCTATGGAAGACACAAGTTGTCACAGATGGGTTATTTCATAAAGATCTAGTCGTATAAGATCTAAATGACTTTCAAGTTTTCCATTAAACTAAATTATGACAGGCTTTGTTAATATTCCTGTTTTCATAGTTATTCCATAATCAGTGTTTGTCCTGTAGCAAAGGGCAGCAGTGTTGCTCCCATCATTTCTCTCTTACTGCTCAGCAACCATTTATTGAAAGCACTGATGAGAATCACAGAGGCTTGAGACTACACATCAGTAGCTCATATTATTTGAGTGTGTGCCAGTGTTTACATGCCCTGAGAAATGATAATAATAATGTGACCTATCATACAAATCACAGTATTTGAATGTGACTCTCATTAACTAAACCTAACTGAATTAAACTGCTGACTTGAATCGTGTCTTAGCAGCAGTATCCTCATAATCACATGAAAATAAAGGTACTGTTGTGCAGGTAACGTGATTAGAACACGATCTCTGTTACTGTTTTTTCCAGTATCTAGGGAAGCTTTTTTGAACAAAGACTATTTTTCAGCAACACACACACACACACACACACACACACACACACACAGTCACAAGTTCCATCCATAACAACAACAAGGGGAACTACCTTTACTTTGATCCCTACATGTCCTCTGCCTAGATTTAACGCTATGTGCAATCCCTTTTTGTCTGAAATAAAAGGCAAGCATAATAACATTGTGCTGTGTCAAAAGAGCAATAACCCAACTTATACACTCTCTTTACACTATGCAGTGTCTACGATGTATAAATCTCTAGGGAAAGACAGTCTTAGAGAGCTGTTAAGATCCATAATCCAACTTCCCAGACAGAATAATAGCCTCTCATATTCTTATTTTTCTTTTATTTTTGTCTGTCAGAGAGCATGGGAATTCAAAACAACATCAATTCTCATCTTTATGCGGCCAGCTCTGATTTCAGTGACAAAAGTTTTAAGTTTAAATAACAGTCGTGAGGACTTGCCTGACAATATCACCATGTGTGGGTATAAAGTAGTTTTAAGAATGCCTCGGTAAGACCCACACATTTGTTTATATTAGCTGGCGTCCCCTCAGGAGACTTGATTCCTCCAGGGTCTAAGATGAGAATGTTTATGAGCCTCCGCCTTATCAGACATGAAGTCACTGCAAGGCATAAGCAACAAACAGCCATCATCGTGGCCAACGGTCTGGGGGATCTACATCAGAAAGACTCATTACATTTAGCCTGTAGCAATTTTATACTCAGCATGGAGAACAGGCCCATTCCTGGAAAATAATTTATCATAAATGGGTAAATTCCACAATGTAGACACAATCTGTCATTTGGTTTTTGACTAAAATGCTGACATTTCTCATAGCTTACAGTAATTTTTGTTAATAAAGAAGAGATCCTGAGCCAAAACAAACTCAACAGATCTAGTCCCAGTGCATCCTATCGGCCTGGAAGATTTTCCAAATAGGAGGAGATGCATGTACGTACAGCAAACAGACATGAAATCAAATCCTACTATGGACTTGGCATTCATGCAGTGCTTTATCTGCTTTCATCTGGAAATATCTCCTTTCCATTTCCTTCTCCTCCACCTTCTCCTGTATCCTAAACTCTGCTCCTCTTGTTTGTTCTCGTCCATCAGTTGATAGTATGACCAGTAATGGTTTAACTCCAAAGATATTGTCCTTTTTATTGATTCTACATCTACCAGTCTCTTTGAGCAACTGGTCTTTCTGTAGAGTTTAGCTAGTAAGCACACAAACAACGCAGCAACATTTCCCAAACACATGGGGTGTGGCTCATCTATGACAATGAATACAGCTTGGTGAAAGAGGCCAAGCGTCATTAGACACACTATATTAGTGAAATTGTTCACTTATTCCCTGTGGAAAGACATGAGTAGCCGTATGTGTCTCCTCTCATCATGCATCATTCTGCAGGCTACAGCTCTAGCTACCAGCCACAGAGATAATCCTGTCTGGCACTTATCCTAGACTGATTTTAAGTGAATGTCTTGTGTGTTCTGGGCATTCGAGTCTACAATGATCTCATAGTTAAAACGGTGTTAGCAGTGTGACAGAGGCCTGCAGGACATCGCACTCACACCAAAAATAAAATCAGTCCACTAAGCGCACAAATATGCAGCGTCAAGTTTCTTTGTGACTGCATTTCCATGGAAACATAGGCGTGTGCTAAGGCATGTGCTGGGATTCGACTCAGTAAGGGGTGGGAGGCTGACTTGTGTGGACATTGATGCAGAGGCAATTACATCACACAGTCATGAGTTATATATCAGCCTTCAGTCCAACATGCGCGAATATTTCTACACACTAGGAAGTCAGAACGCAATCTGGAATAAACATCCATCATCCACATGAAATTCTGATTGCGTGATTTTAAAGCCACATTTATTTTCTAAAACAAAAACAGTTTAATCCTCCTGCTTGCAGCATGGTCTACACAGGCACTGCTTCATTTTTTGGGGTCAGGCACCAAAAATGTTTCTTCTTCCTCTTAAAACATAGGCCAAGACTTTGGTCTTCAACCTGAATGATTTCTAAAAAGGACTGCTCTAAAGATTTCCTGTAGAAGTTTAAACATTCCCTCAAATTTCAACAAATTATAAACACACATCTGCAATATTGTTAAGTACTTAATTGTAATGAAAACAGTCAGGTAGTGATTCATAGCGGATGACCTGGTGCCACATCCTGCAAACTGAATCCCCTCCCTAGGAACTCTGCCACTCAGAAAGATTAATTTGATTCGCTGCTGCCCCGTCGCTGCCCAAATGGTGAAATGGTGAACACCACGTCAAGGGTGTTTATAGACAACTTCTGGGCCAGAACAGGCTTGCTTAAGCGATGGCCAACACCTCACCAGAAGGAAATACACTAAAATACAGATGAAAGGCTCCATCGCCTGTGACAACCCAAGATGCCTGTAGCGCCAGATGATGTAATTTAACTCACTCAGTTTAATCTTGTTTCAATTCTCAAGCAGAGGCCTTGTAATGAGAAGGTGTGTCTAAACCTTGTCACCAGAACACCTATTTTCCCAGAGCTGCTGGAGTCTGCCCAAACCATCTCCTCCTGTGATTTGCCCTTTTAAATATTAGATCCTCCTGCCTATGGCATTACTCATTAATATTACAAATTAGATTTCTCTCAGATTAACAAAGGCCTGCTTACACCTTGGGTGATTTAGGGCTGTGTTTTTTCATACCTATACCCATACTTGTCATATTGTGCTTCACTCACATACGATATAGCCACTCAAAATAGTATTAGAGAGAATTTTCTGTGTGTCTGTTTGAGCTCTGCCTGCCATGTCACCTGAGGTCAGTTCTGCCTGTTTCAACAGAGGAGACAGAAAGGGCAATGCTGCTAGCAACTCTGTTACCCTGCCACAGCTATCCATTGCTGAACAGCCCGAGGGGATGAGGGTAACTGTCCTGAGAAGGTGTGTGTGTGTGTGTGTGTGTGTGTGTGTGTAAGGAAGCAAGCAGGAGGAAATCAGTGCAAAAAAGCAAGGGTGTCCCGTCATATGTGCTGCACTCGCTAAGTGGACTTCAACAATGCAGTAGCTGCACCTCACAAACCCAGGCACATCAGGCCTCTCAGTTTCATCTGCTGGGCCTGTAGTGAAACGGAAGCTCTTGCATTATTGATGTGCAGGTCCTGGCAAAGCACTGAACACTCAAGCTGCTGGTAACGTTACACCTGGCAGTCAGCGAAAGCATTTGTTAAATTAAGTGGTTTAATCAGACTAATTGAGTACTACAAAGTATCACCTTAAGGCCAAATTTTCTAAACTAACAGAATTTCACATACAACTCCATTATAGATAATACAGTAACTGTTCTAAAGTCTAAAGAAACCAAAAAGTTTCATATTTAAATGTTTAAGACTTTTTTCTGTTCATTTACTCTTCATTACATCCATCATCATTTCCTTGAAAATGAACCATTGTAGTGCTTGGGCTTATACAAACTACATGTGTCACATGTAATTCAAAAGATGCAGTAGATTGTAATTTATCAACAAAAGCTGCATTTTTTTACCAGTTTACATGACAATAAAAGTGAAATTTCTTATGAGAAGCAGTATTTTTAGTATTTGAGCAGTAAGCCTGTGACCTGACAGACATCTGCTTCACTCCCTCTGAAACTGGTGGATGAATCAGAGTGTTGGCTCTTTCCTCAAGAGCGGCATCCACAAACTGAAACTCTCACATGTGAGCATGGCAAATCTGCAACCTATCCTGCCCTTGAAACAATGCCCTGAGGCTGGCTGTGAGGAGGAGGCATATTCATGCCGACCCCCATCAACCCGAGCAGCACTTGTGACGACAAGATTGCTACTGAAAAGATCCTGGTGGCTCTTGTTGGCATCTTTGTACTGCTTTGCATCTTCCAGTAGGGTTATAAAACACAGACATGAGTCATAAAATGAGTAGCCTAGATACTGCAGATCTAGGATATTTGCTGGCCATGGGAGTTATTGCCTTCCTGAATTGCATGCCGGGAGGCAGCAAGCCATGTAATATTAGTTGCCCTAACCTTAGTACTATAAAGTGCACAGAAATGTATATTAAAGAGAGAATAAAAATATTTTGATATGGCACAAGATAACGTACTCATGCATTTTTAAAGGACAGAATTTAGTTCATGGTGACCATCACGGTGAGGGGTTGTAAATTACAGTTATAAAATCATGCAGAGTGTCTGCATGAACAAGGAAACTGTGAGAATAATTTAACACTCTTTAGCTCAGTGTGAAATCATTTTCTACACACAATTGGATTTCTACAGTTCCTCTTCTCTTATGTACTATTATTATTGAGTATTACACAATTACAACACGTATCCATATATGAGTGTGAGTAGAAAATAGCATTGAAGGAAAAAAGTTAAATAAGGTCTGTGGCGACAAAATAATATGACAATGTGACACACTAAGAATGAATGAGGAGCCTCTGGTGAATTATTAATTAATTTCGTCGTTTTTATACATTCTGAAAACTGGAAACTGGGATCATTCGACAAACAGATGTCAAAAGGTCATTAAAAGTCAACTGTCCTGCAAGCGATAAACTAATGTTCCTTCACAACTCTGAGCCCAGGGCCTGCTCAAATCAAAACCCCCAACTCTGACTATTTTTCTACTATTCTATTCCATGTCATAAGTGGCGTGCTCTATTTAAAGGGTCTGGGTTGTTGATCTTGAACAACACTGACATATCTCCAGTTACAGAGGCCAGGCTGCCACTGCTGTAATGCTGAGGTTATGCATGCCCAGCAGGCAAGCAGGCATGTAAATGGAGTTTCACACACTTATCAAGCAAGCAAGCGGTGGTTGGTGGCATGGTTGGTGTATACTAGCAAGCCAGGAAAGGAAAAGAAACCTCCAGTGAGCGTGTCACGCACGAAGCTGATATTTATCAAGCATCAAAAGGTTTTGATGGTCCAGTTAAAGAAATCCTTTTAATGTGTGTAATGTTTGTAACAGAAATTATATTACTGCTAAAGGCCATTTTGGTTAGGTTATCCAGCAGAAAGCTATGCTGTCAGTAATTCAGACTCCCTGTTAAAACTCTATCTAGAAACATCTTAGTTTCTAGAGTCACAATCAATTCAGGCAGTTGCAAACAACCAGCTGTTATTTCAGTGAATATCTCTTGAGCCTAGCTAGACAGATGTAGGTGTGTTGGTTCTGGCAACTGCTCCTACATTTTCCATCTGTCTCTGAACTGAATCAGGTCATTGCTAATAACGCGGTAATCTGCCAATGACTTTTGTCTGTGAACTCAGTCATGCTGGATGAATTAGAATTATTATTTGGTTACCATGAACTCTATGACCCCTCAGGAGT
Source organism: Lates japonicus (assembly GCA_033238685.1). Classification (NCBI taxonomy): domain Eukaryota; kingdom Metazoa; phylum Chordata; class Actinopteri; family Centropomidae; genus Lates; species Lates japonicus. The sequence continues at coordinate 247,386 of BRZM01000043.1, read as the reverse complement.
TGAAGAGGTCGCTGTCAGTGTGTTATGAAGTCACAACCATGGTTTGGGGAAAAATGACCGACTGATTGGAGGTTACGTTTAGTTAACCCCAAATCTTTGGAGGAGCTGGGCACAATGACTCACTGGGTGGAATAATTTAGGTACTTTTCCTAAAAGTGACACCCAGTGACTCATGCTAGGAACACTGACGTGGATGAACTGCATAGGCCACCTGCCCAACAACAGCAGTTCAATCATGGAACAAGTTATCAAGTTATAACATGGATAGATGTTACCAGAGAAAAAGATGACAACTCTTCTCTTAGGATCTATTGAAAACAGAGCCACTAAGTTAGCATTATCCAGTAGCAGTCAATTTGCTGTGATCAATATTATGTATCTTGTCACCAAAATCAGTCTAAAGAGAACTGATTTTTGAGACCTTTATTCAACTGATATTGCAGTAGTATGCAATTTGCAACTCTAGGTGCTCAGAGAGTGATGCTTGCAGGTTTCAGATCTTTCTCGCTCCCTCTGCTACAGGCTGCTACACCATATTATTCTTCTTTAAAGGAAGAATACATGGCAGTTCAACTGTCAAAGAGAACCAGTGTGTTCAGAAAGAGGCAGGCCTAGTTGATACAACTGCACACTGGGTGACACTGTGTATGTACTTCAGCGTAATGACAGGAAAAGGCCGTCCTCACTAACAACCGTGAGAGGCAACAACTGGGCTTTGGTTACTTACGTCAATGTCCGACCCTTATCTGCTCCTGGGCAGCAGAACGTGACAATTCAGCACCTCTTGTGGACCCACCGAAACAGCAAACTGCAGGAAGAAAAGAGCGAGAGGAGCAGAAAGTGGAAAGGTGGAGGGAGATGAGGAGAGATTCGGAGGAATGAAATACACAGACAGATGGAGAAGACAGATAACAAAAGAAGAAAAGAGTGCATGGATTTAAAATACAGTGTATTGTTGATTGATATGTAGACAGACAGCAGTAAGAGATAGAAATCGTGATAACACTGAGAGGAGGAAAAAATGACTGATACCTGGGCCAGGCTCCTTATCATGTCCAGATGACAGTCCACCTGCCTGCGGGCTGGCTGCTCTTATTGCACCATTTGGTGCCTCCTGCCTGACATGACGGAGCTAAAGGCAAGATGCCACACACACACACACACACACACACGCTCACACTTTTGTGGACAATGCGAGCATGCTCAATACAGACAAACAGATCACAAACTGACAGAATATGTATCCACACAGAACACATCAGGCCCACACACATAGACCATCTGCAGTCTAAGTGCAAGGCCACTGGTGCACTCTCTAACCTGCAGCTAAGCAAACAGCCGACTCATGCTGGTGGAGGCGCCTGTTACCTGACTCTCAAGGCAGTGACACCAAAACCAGACAGGAGATGAGGAGGTTAATTGGCATAGGCTGAGCCAGCATAAATAACAAAAGTGTATATTCTCACTGTCCTGTCCTTGCCTGTTCAAGCTGACACTTATTCACCATGGAGTATTGTCTAGGTAAGTGTTTTTTCTCCCCTCTCTCCTTTTGATAGACAAAGGCGCCCCTCCCTTTTAGCCCTAGGACTTCATGTTTTCAAGGCTGACATGACATGAGATGAAAGCATCTGAATAGGTGTGGTTTTCAATAGTCTTCACTTAGCACTGAGTAACCCTGTGTAGACTCCATTAGTGGTTTGTGTTGGAAGTCAGTGATGCATTCTCGAGAGACCCAGCAGTTTTCAGTTTATGGTTCACTAATGTCAACAGTGGGGCAAGCAGTATGCCAGTATCTCTCACTCTTGCATATACATCCACCACAGATCACCTCTTGCCCTTCTACTGCATCCTCTCAAAATGCCCCACCCAAACACAACACTTAAGATGAGCTATGGTGGTCACCATGGCTGAACAGGAAAAAAAAGTCTCTATGAACACAGACTTTCTCAACAGAAAATCATCACAATTTAAGTCACATAAACACCTACACTATTTGATTGACAGGTAATATGTGAAAAGACAGTGGCCAGCAAAGATGTAGTAAAATCAAACACCATTGAGAATGTTTTTCACCATGAGCCCACTGGTCCCTCGTGACCGACTAGTGGACCATTCATGTATTATGTGTGCTACCAGTTAAATACCGGTTTATGTGTCATATTCCAGTCTAAAAAATTAAATTATGATTCAGAGATGCAACTTCAAACCGAGTAATGACAGTGCTGCTGGTAGATTGGATTTATTATTTTGACTTTGGAACACTGTTGTTTTGGCATAGGTCAAACCCTGTCATCCATCCACATCTGTCCTGTCTGAGAGCTGCCTCCCTAAAATCATGAATAAGACAGCTATTTATGAATATATTAATACTGTTAGCCTAGCATGTAATACTTGACAAGTACATATTCTGCATATAAAACTTTTTTTCAATTCCATAGTATGGCTCATAAATCAGTTTCTATGACACATTGTGTGTACAAGTCATTACTCACAGGGAATCGTTTCGTCGCCTCAAAATGTGCAGTTAGAGTATATTAAAAACTGAGCCGATGGGCATCAGGTTAAGCGATGCAAAATCACTGGCAAATGATGGCACGTCTTCTTTTACATTGCTCTTCCTTAATGTAGCTCTTCCTCCCATCTCTGGCACCTGCCCAGCACCATTTGTACCACTAGTGCTGGTTGCTACTGTCTATTCCTCCTTGCACACGTGCTGCATGAACCTGTTCCAGCAATAGTTCAGCTTACTTCATTGTGGCATTCCGCATAGTCACTCTGACCATCATTTCTGATGGAGCACACCGCCAAAATAATGTTAACCGACCCACGGCTATGGAATAATCAGTGTTCAGCAGGGTGTAGCTCAAGCACTGCTAGAAACAACAAGTAAAACATGAAAATGTGTGCATTTTGTGCAAAACACTGAGTGATTAGCTATCAGGATGCGCAGACATGTGTAAAAGCACAGTGCACAAGTTCTTTTTCAGAATAAGGCTGTTTGTTATGTGGGTGTCGAATACCCAGGATTAACAGTGTCTGAATAATGCTTGGGTCAATACCAACAGTATTGTTTGGATTTCCGCTCCAGATACCAGACACACAGGTAAATTTCACCTCTTTGAGTTTTGCACGAAGGCTGTCAGAACATCTGCCTCAACAGTATCATAGCTGAGTGCATCATGAATATTTGATTTATATGGTTTGCAAGAGTATCTAAATATTTGACACTGCTTAACAACTTAGCAGAACCAATGAAGCCCATGCCAATGATTTACAGACATGTTTTTCTTTGGATCATGAATGCGCTTTATCTCTGACACCATGGCTGCAGTCGTAAATGTTCACACTTGAGCTCCAGTAGGAGTGAAATACATCCTAGTAGCAGGCGTTGTTGCGGAGATAATCCACTTCCCCAGCCCAGATTTCACAAGTAAGGGACCAGCTTTTTATACCTACGATGCTACAATCAACAATTTGAAATTGACTTATGCTATAGTTTTAGATACGTATTCAAGGCAAGAGACCTTATTCAGACAATATGATAACTGGTAATCTACATATACACTGTACAAAGCAAAAGGGGTTAGGGTTGGTTAGGTTGGTATTCACATGTACTGCAGCAATGGCAAATCAATACCAACCCCCACATACAGACATACCGCACCATCACAACTCGACCCCTACTATCCCCTCATGCATCCCAGAAGCTATCGGTCAGTGCAGTCAATAACCAACATGAAACCATGACCCATAATTCACACCACTGTCAACCCACAAACCAGACAGGTCATAAATCTCAATGATTCAGGACCTCCATAATTCATCCTAGAGTAAATAGCTGATAGTAGTGTGAGTCCCTTCAATGCACCCTTTGAAGACCAAAGAACTACAGAGATACACAGGATGTTACAGTGAAGGTGTAACTGTGAGCTACAGAGATGGAGGGAAGAAGGAGGTCATCAGAGGCAAGATCAAGGAGGTCGAAGCTCTTTGTCTTCTGCTGTTCTCATTAGAGCTTGGCTTGATGTGATGAGTCGTCCCAGTGGTCTTGTTCTGGGGCAACACTTAGAGGTTCAACACATTCATCACCTCTGATGCCATCTTAGAGGAACATCACCATTAGGTGGCAAAGGCATCAAACTAGCTTCACTGTAACTGCGTAAATGTGAGAGGATAATGTACGTGATACTACAACAGCAGAAAGTCTATTAATCAAGCAAATTTATCTTAAATCATTGGGAAAGCAACTGAGCTGTAATGCTTGTAAAGCATTATAATAAGGCCAACACTGAGGACATCAGGGTCACGGTCATCAGTTTCTATTAAAAGCTGTTGCTATTAAGAGCTATTGGATTAAAACAGGGACTTTGGAGACTTACAGTTTAATATAAGGCAATTATGGCTCACAGAGTCATGTAAGCATAGGTGAAATATTTTCTTAGTTTCTGCAACATTCTGGGGATGTGAGGTGTTACTTCTGACAAGTGATTAGTCACCTTTGAGAGAGGACAGCAGCTGAGTCGTTGTGTTTCCAATAGATCTAACTAGAGATATATGTCTGCCTCTGACCTTATAATTTCCTTACTCTGGACAGGATTAATTATACAGCAAGTGAGAGCGTAATGAGGGTTTTCAAATCAATACTTATTGCCTTCCAGCACAACACAAAACGAAATCACTTTCCTTCCCAAAAGATAACAAAGCTCAGGCTCACTCCTATTCTACTCTGGCAAATCAATTGCTTTCAAAATTTTTTCCAGGTCACAAGTTTATAGGAGCAATTTCCTGAATTTTTTTTTTCTTGAATACGGGCAGGAAATGAAAAAGATGGGATGGTTTTATTCAGCAGTTTGTATGTATATAAATGTGATTTTTTTTCCAAGGTTCCTCTCTAAAACAAAGCTATTGTGGGAGAGAAAGCTCTCAGATCAAACTATCAAGAGGCCTAACAGCCCACTGGTGGCCTTGACAAAAGCCTCTCCCCCAGACTGGGAAGCTTTCATTATTCCCTGCGGTTCTTTTCTCTACTTGAATGCCTGAACCATTTTTCCTCTCTGTTACCAAACAATAACCCCATGGCCATGAAAAAGGTGAATGAAGCAAATCATTAAACAGGGACAATTTGGATCTGACAAAGAGAAAATGATACCCATGGAAATTGTTTATTCTTGATATAGTTAAACATGACTACCTTGTCATTTTAAAACAATACAGTCCAGTTATTTGATCAAAACATATGTTACATTTAGAGCAGAGTATGCCCTCATACTGTAAACATCTACCTTAAAAACTGAACCCCTTAGTAGATTAGGGCACTGAGCACCCTCATAGGAAGGGACGGTGGTCACATGGGCATAATGCATAAGAGAGTGAACTAGACAAATAGAGCTACTAGTTTAGCAAGGATATAGCATTAGGCAAATTACTACAGAAATAAAGGCTCATACAAGGGTTAATCCAAATTGGCTGCAACAGAGCTAATATCTTTTCATCTCCAAAAGAAATTCTTGTCTGCCAGAAATGTTTTATTCTTGTAAGCGTGGGACAGCATAAATCATATCACCACCACACAGATAGGTGTGATAGGGGAAACTCTACCATCTATAAATGGAGACATATTCTACTAAACAGTACTGCACTGTTAAAATATTTTTTATCGAAATGTGTCAATGTACATAACGTTTTTATGCAACAATTGCTGTCACAGATGGCATGATGTGACAATTTCTAGTTTTGAACAAAAGGCCAGCTTGAGTATATTTTCAAACTGACACATCTGTGTAATGTTTAAACCAACCACCAGCTCCCATGTCACCAGAAAATTATACAGTTTGATACTTTGATCATTTATCATTTTAAGTAACACAGTGGACCAAAATGAAAAATGAATAGAGACATTATTGTGAAATTTATTCCTGCTTGGACCTGGCTCTAACATCTCTACCTTTCTAAGTAAAAAGGGCTATTGTGGATTAGTGGCAGCTGTTGTGGACACTGATTAAACTCTTCAGGTCTCTTCAGTAGCATCCATTTACTCCAAAGTAACAGTGATCACTGTATTAATCAATAAACCTTGTACTTTAAGAGTCTGCATTAAGTTCTTCATTGTTATGCAAGTAAGTGCATTAAGTGGAGCAACTCTCTAAAATCCTGTTATGACTAAGCTGCTCTACAGTCAACACACATGACTTGCATTCATTAAGTTTCATTCATATACTCCTCCCTCCCTGTGGGCATGAGTACCACCAAAACGGAGTACCATTGTGTTAGGTGCAGACATGAGGACTGTCATAAACTTCACAGTAATGGTCTCACACCCCATGTCATATAATTTGATACCTAGAGACTTATCTGTGGTTCATCCATTTTCATTCCCAGTGAAAACCAACTCTACCTGTGTAATTAGAAACTAGGAGGAAAAATGTGTAACAAGTGCACTATTTCTTAAAGTAAAGTAAAACCTTAGTTCAGTCAGAGTGTGGAGTTTGGAGACCTGGTTGTCATGTCGGCACTATTTTTAATTACATACTGACCGGTTGTACAGTACCAGTTAACACATCCGGTTATGCAGCTACATTACATATAGACAGGTTCTTCCCCTTTTCTTAGTGTTTACAATCCTGTCATACTGTAAATACTTCAACACTGACACACGTAGGATTACAACTGTTGGGAAACAAACAGTAACATGCACAACGGCTAGAAGTTACAAGTAACTTTGTTATTCACCAGTGACCCAAATAAAAAACTAAAGAGTGATACAGAATGTTAAACTTGCACTAATATTAAGTTCTTTTAGGAAAGCCTTTAGCAGCCTTTCTAGACACAATACGCCATAATGGCCCAATAAGTTCCATCTTCTTCCAAGGCTCCTCCAAATGTGGCTGAGAAATGCAGCTTTCTCATACATTAATAAGGAGGGCACAACAAACACACTGCAAATCTTTTGCAGCCCTCAGTATCTCACAATCCATTGAACACTGGTAAACTGCTAAATGAAGCATTCAGCAAACTTGTGGAATCAAGAAACATAATGTGATCATGTCGTATATATCAGGTATTCAGATAGGCAGGTGGTTGTTGATCACTGGTAATATGCCACATGAGCTGGATAACAGAAGTCAGAAGTCAGCCATCAGCCGTTTGTTCTTGTTAGCAGCTGGAGGCAGTACAGAGAAGTACATGGACATAACTCTATTTGCCATGTAACCTAGTACACTTGTTGTGTTGAAGTTAAACACTGCAACTTGAAATGTAAACTTGAGCAACATGGAACCTGCCCCAGTTTCCCCAAGTGATATTTACACTTTGCGCTCAGCTGTTTAAGGGCAATGTCTCAGTCATAAACTTTGACAGTTGACAGAGACCACTGTAATGGCAATTAGTTTTGTTTTTTCTGTGAGGTTGGACCATGTTTTATGGAGAAGGTGGAGTTTCAAGGTGATTCCTCTGGAGAATCAACATTCATGGCTCAGAAGCTCCTGCTTCAGAAAAAAGTGTGTATTAATCAATATACATCACATATATTGAGTGTACTGTACGTAAAGGCAAACATCAGCACATACTCCACAGAGAAGAGAAGAGAAGAGTTACAGGTAGGAACACAGTACAACAGTGACCTCCACCACACTGCTTTTTAATTGCACTTATGTGCCCACCTTGAAATATGAAATGTTAAGGGAGCCATGGGCATACTGGGGTAAATACAGGGTTGTTTCCACGGAAACAAGCCATGACGACGTTATCGTCAGAAATTTAAGTACTTGTCTCACTGCAAGAATTAAGGGCATGTTAACTGAATGGAACCACTCTCACTGGTCTGAGTAAGGCAGGCAACAGTAAGTATTTGCCCAGGGCACATAGAAATGAAGTTGCACTTTATGCTCCATTGAAGGAAGTCCAATCAGTATTTTATGACAGTATAAATGAAAATTATTACTCTCATATATAACTTAAAATGTTTGCATGAAGATTAATCCGCATCTCTCAACTGATTGTAACTGAAAACACAGGTCTGTTTTACACAGTGACTATTGTAAACAAACCTTTAACAGCAACAGAAAACATTGATAATTTATGAACATGAACTTCTCGCTTCCAAAGAAAGAGAAAATAAACAAAACACTGCAGGCTGCTGTACTCACACTGACTAAGAGGCCAACTTTACAGACACACAACAAAATATACACCGAATCAGGCCATTTATCGAGTAATGATCCCATCTGTATTAACATAAGTCATAAGTCAGATGGTTTACAATTAGCACTATCTTCAAGCTAATGATGTACTCGTTCTTCGTCTGCCTTATTACAGATAGCAGATTCTGAGAACGAGGCAGTGAAAGTACACAGGGAGAGAAGTGATTTAATTCACCATACACTACAATTTTAACGAGTCATTTAGTCTTATAGACGTGTTGCAATACCCTGGGAGAATTTCTAGCAATGTCCAGATATATTCTGGTTTGTACCTGTCAGCTATTCAGTGAAATGGGGCTCAAGCTGCACTTACTAATCATGTTATTCACATTGAATATGCAATGAACCTGAGCTGGGGAAAGTTTAAATATCCCACCTGGTCTTGGACACCATCACAGATATTCTTTGCCCATAAACACATATTAAATATTAAATATTTCCATCAAACAGTTATATGAGAATTCTGGCACGGAGTTGAATGTCTTTGCTGTGAGGGCTGAGGTTGATTTCCTTTCCTATAACCACACTATGCAACTGTCAGACAGAGATTTATGTAACTGAGGTTAACGAGGGGAAAGTTGATTTGCTACAGACACAAAAGCAACTTGGGTCCCTTTCAGCTACATCTGTATAATCACTGTATATGTGTTTTAGAACACTGTGGATTGAAACCTTGTAGAGTTATAGAGTGTGGGAAATTTTCAAAAGTTGTATCCAACCTGTCATAAAGACTGAAGTAATGATTTTTACATGACTGACCCCATACATTAACCCCCCTTGCTGTTTTTGAGCATTTGTAACAAGGTCCAATTAAAATCAAGCTCATCATATTTCAATCCTTGCTCAAAATTGTTGAGATCCTAAATAAATGTCTCCATTGGGCACTGCAGGATCAATGCCCAATGTATTCAAAATGGCAGTTATGTTCCATCTGTTATCAAATGCTCCTGAGTATAGCAACAATTACAGGGATTTAAAAGGCTTAATCAATGTTCAGCTCAAGAAACATGGATTGCTGATTGTGTAAGTGAAATCTATAAAGAAAATGCATAGGTGTTTTCTTTGCTGGTAACTGGCGGATAGTGAGACAGATACTTATGCACTCTGCACACATAATGAGCACTTGTGTAAGAGAGCGGTCAAGAAGCATGGCTTGTAATGGAAGGATAGTGATTGCTGTCCATACCAATTACACAATTGGCACTCAAGGGGAAACCTTGCAGGTATAACAGTTTGAATCAGCCATAATGGCAGACATCTGTATGACAGGTAGGCCAGTTGTAAGAGGCCACGCTAAGGTGAATGGGGCTTTGGGCACATTAATCATCCTATTCTCCATTCAAGCTGTGGCCTATAGGCTGTGGAAAAAATGGTGGCAAGATAACATCCAAAAAAAGGTTAACAGCTAGCATTTGTGAGCATGTCGTTTATCATTTGTCATAGTACTGAATAAAGTAAATCAGTAAAAAACAAATATATAACAGCTTTCGGAGTGGTAGTCAACCCATGCTGTGGGTACAGTGAATGGTTTACTATATGCCAGGACCAGCACAATGAAGATGTTGCATACCTTTTGTGCCATGTTGAAGATGTCAATACCAGTTACGCTTTCTTTGCAATATCACCCCTTGCAAAACTGGATAAATTCCAATTTAAAATGTTTTTATTTATCCTCTATTTTGAATTCATCCAGTTTTGCAAGAGCTAATAATTCTGAAGTGACCAGACAATGCATTACAGCAGCCCATTTTTATTTTTTCAATTTTCTAATCAGCAATTGTTGGCTACAGTCCTTTTGTTGTTACAAGAATGGATTAGAGATTACTTTAAGTGCCTTGCATGTTTCTGATACAGCCTGGAGTTTGCACAGACTTAATACGTTAAATGCTCCTGTGATGCAGAAAGAGCAGATCAATATCAGAAAAACAGCTTTTATTCATGAATAACATACAAGTTTTTTCTATACAATTTTAACGATGAACTGATTATTGATCATTAATGCGGTCGATGATTGTTTAGGATATTAGGACAGGGAGAATCCAATCATGACAATGCAGTTCCTGGACAGGTCCTTTATTCATTATCCATCCTGTCGATTGAACTAAGTGATCCCTACTGTGCACACAGATAGGCTTGGATGCAGTGGGACATTCATTCATCTAATGAAACTGGTTTTGTATGTGTGTGTGCTTGTGTGTGTGTGTGTGTGTGTGTGTGTGTGTGCGTGTGTGTGTGTGTGTGTGTGTGTGTGTGTGTAAAAGTTACTTAGGATTCTTCTCCTCAAAATGCTGCTGGTCTCTGCTAACCGGCCTTTAATAAATGCCTGCCTGACTCCTTTGAGGTAAAGAAAGGCTTTTCACACTTGGCTGACTTGTTTTGAAGAGCTGCATTGCTCTGGGCTTTACAATAAATGACTCAATAGCCACTAATGGTTTCTCCAAGAAGCAAATCAACAGATAATGAAGATCCTGAACAACACAAGTATAACAACCACTGTGCAAATATACACAACTTGCAAGAGCAAAGGTACACAAAAATCTATGCAGAACAGAGGTGGTTAGCTCTAAGGTAAACTGAAATAAAAAAGTAAACTAGAGTTACACTGTACATGCATAGGAGCATCTTACTGAAGGAATAACATGAATGTTCAAGGTTGTGGCCTCTACTGCTCTTCCTCACTGGTGTTAAAGGCAAGTAGCTCATGTATCCTCAGAACAGTGCTATTTGCTGGTCCAGTTGAGCCACTATCACTGACCTTTCCTTAGTATAGTGTGTTTGTGTGTGATGCTTGGCCAAGTGTTACATTTACATCTAAACACAGAGCCAAACAGGTCAAACAAGTCTGAGCACTGATGGATACAAGGATGAGCCTTACGACCTCAAATACTCAATTTCTCTAGTACGTGTGAGACTGATAGTATGTACAAGCAAAACTACAGCGAGGATTCTTCTCCTTACCAAGTAAGGTCTTAGCAGTCAATAAATGTCACGGCCATGACATTTGAAACAAAACGATGCATAAATTTCCATCTAACATGCAGGAGTTGAGGTCACTCTGGATGATTTTAAAGTAAATTATAAACCCTTGGGGACCATCCCAACCGCCAGGACTATGGGGAAAAAAGTAGGAAACTCCCGCATTCAGCAGTCAGCACTGATCAGCTCTGTTGTGTCAACTGGTTCAAGACAGAACTTGAAAAGGACACAGGCCCACTTGGTGTGAACATTTCATTCTCCCACAAAGACAGCTCTGTGAACCAGAGAGAAATATCTAGTTAGTGCGGAAGATTGTGGATGGACGAGGCAGTTCTCCTCTTCAACAACTCAACACTTCCTTTCAAGCCCATCAGCGGATTAACCTGAACTGGCTTTGTGCCAGCTCTCACACTGTGTCTCCTCAACCACTTCAGCTTCTGTGCCTATGGACACTGTGTACAGTGAAGATCCCAGAGGACACTGTGTAACTCAGTCATGTAAATCAAAAACAGAAATTAAAAACAGTCCCTGGCTGGAACACCAATGATATTAATTACTGATTCACTGAGACCAAAAAGGAAGCATCCTTTTACAAAGTAAAATAACTTGTGAGCAAAAACCAAGCAACACCTCTACACAGTAGAGAACTTGTAATCTGAGAGTTGTTAGACCATAGTGGTAATGTATTACCTATTAGCATATTGGTCTATTTGGTTATGCAAGTTATAACAGCCTCTTTCAAACTAGGAGGAAAAGAATGTGTATGTGCAACACAGAGACAACACCCTGGGGGACTGTGACCATAGACCTGGTGTTTTTTCTCACTGGAACAAACAGTTCCTGCATATTTGCTCAGATGCTGCAGAAACTGTCTTTGTATCATATGTATATCTACGCCAGGATGACAGAGACCAACTGACCAGCTGCAGGACAAAACTGGCTCCTTTGTAGAGTTGGGGAACAAGATAAGGCAGTCCTCCAGGCCACCTTCCATTGTTGTATTGAGATTCCTGTGATACTGTATGACAATCTGTGCCTTGAATGTCCTGGACCAGAGCTGCACAGCCCAGCAACAAAAGCACTAATATGCTAACCCAGGCTGACGGTTGCCATGACAGAGTTACAGTAATATTACATTTGGAGGCCATTGCTCCAATTCTTATGAGAGAAGGGATACACCAACCAACAATCCGTTAAATATAAAATCTTTTTCAGTGGGAGCAATAAATTAAATAGGTTCTGGGGATCCTTAGTTGGGCTGCAGCAAATGAGTATCATACCTTTTAGTGTAATGCATTTGCAATATCTTACGCTCCAAGTAATGCACACAACCAGAGCTTCTTAACTGGGAGTGACAAGGTCAATTTTTCTGCTGTGTCTTTTTCTGGCAAAATAAATTAAATAAATAAACAGTATAGCTACACACATCACTTTCCATTGTTCTCATTTGATCTTTAAAAATGAAGCTCTTAATGGATCCAGATAATAACTCCTGACCTTCCTTCCTTCATTCAGGATAAGATAACTTACTGTTAGGGAAAGTACTGTGCTCTTAAATCACTCTATAAGCGGGTGACTTCATCTTGATCCTGGGCACTATACTGTACCACATGAACCGTGACGATATTGGCCTCTTAGCAATGACCTCACACACTTATACACATGCACACACACACACAAATCCTTTGACTATTTAAACAAGAAAGCCAGGCAGTCCATGTCAGTTTGGACAGGCATTTTTCTTCTTTAATCCTTATTTTTCTTCACACTGAGCTTTGTTACCTTTAACTTTGTTGTAAAAGTTCAAAGGAGTCATATTTCTCCACCTAATTTAAGGCCCCTAACAGATGAAATAATGACTTTTTGAGCACAAGCTGCTGCAGCTTTTCTCCAAGGGAGGATCTCATACCAACCACGCTGCCCTCCTCCCAGCAGGCTTAGAGGCCTGGCCCCAGCTTCCTGTTTCAAGCTCCAGGCAAGGACCAGGGCAGATATGGCTGGCTTTTATTTGGACAGCTTTTCCACAGCATTCACACAGGAGCTTACATTTACCATGCATCAGATCTTTTTGTTTTGTCCAAAGTTATAGACCATTTGATTTTTGGATAGACTGAGAGTATTGGCAAATATATAACAGCACTGATCTTCGGGAGATTTTTATAGTGCACAATAATTTGAGGATACATTACACAAGCTTGCATCGTGACCATAACACTCCAGCTATAGAGTATGTTTTTACCATATAAGTCTAACTTTTCTATCTTCACAATGTTGTTGTGGTTTCCTTTGGAAACTGGTGTGGGATGATTTGCATAGACTTTGAAGAGAATTCAACAATCAAGCTTTTGTAGCCAATTAAAATTATGAGGAAAAACACACAGATGGGTCTACAGCGTTTTGCATAAACTGAAAACTGTAACTTTGCTGCACCAACTGTTTATCAGTACTCGCATTGGATTTAATGGGTTAATGGTTTTCAGAGACTAAATCAAAAATTATTTGCTGACCGAACATGAAGTGCATAATGTATTCAGTCTATAATCAGCTAACCTACAAGCAAGCTTACAGTGGCTGAGATTTAAAGTAACTGATAGGGTAGAGTCTTAATGGGATTTTGAAAAGGCTGGGCTAATCCAAAGCACAGCCTGTAAACTCTGTGCAGGACAAGGAAAACACACCCGAGAGAGGCAAGAACTGACATTTCCATTTGCAGTTAATGTATTTATTGACCAGAAGCCATTCTAATGTAGTTTTTGCAGAAAATACAGCTTTAAGAGTGTAAAAAGGACAAATGGTTGCACAGTAACCTAACAGCTGTGTGCTATGGGCAGACTACTGTCTACTACTGTTTGTACAGGATTCATTTTAGAAAAGCTCCAGTGAACTGTAAGAAATGTGCAACAAAATTGCATAACAACAATCGAACAATTGTCTCATTTTATGAGGATGTTTCCATCTGCTCATGAGTTTCAGGATTTAGTTTACACCAAGAAAATTTGGGCAGGATGTTTTCCATAAGAACACGAGCTGCTACACGGTCACCAATAGAGAGATAACAGATATGAATCCTTGGTTAAAGCTTACTCAGTTTCAAACATTATGTTCCAAAAGATTTTCAATTAACGTTCATTTACTCTTTTGAGAGTTTTTGGAATTATTTTGTACACAGGGCATAAGACTGCATGGCTTTAGAGAAAGAGTTCAAACCTTTTATAACCATGCAATCATGGTTGACTGGCTTTAAAACACCTCTCAAACCAGGTCCTTGAAGAAGCTTTTGTCAAATCCTAGAGGAGTCAACTTGACATTTTGAAGCAACAAAAACAGCCCTTAGAGCTGTACAAAGCATATAAGTGAAGAGACAGTCACTGTACTTTTTTGTGTGTTTATCAGCCATCTGCTGACAAATGTGAACATTGGATCAGGATCAGTTTTTATCCCCATCAATAATTCACCACCTCGCTCTGACATTTAAACTCTTCCATAATGGGTGACACCTTAACACAGTGACACAAAGGGACATCTCTGTATTGCAGAGAGACATTTATGTGGTAGAAAAAGACTGAAAATGGCACTGTATAAAATTCATTTTCTAAACCATTCAAGGATTTTACCATAAAGGCCAAAACCGGGACATCAATACCACATTGACGGGTGAAAAAGCACCCTGCAGTTAACATTTTAACTGTCGTAGCAGAGGGCAAAGAGTTCGATTTTGACCTGGATCATTGTCAGGGGGTATTGATTGTGATTTCATTTTATTATGTTGTGTGTATTATGTTTATTAGGTTTGATGCTACTTCTGATCATTCCATTGAATTCCTGGTAGTGCTCTACAATTTCATTACAATACATTACACACATATATATTATTTATACTGTATGCCTGTGTTATTATATTATATTGCATTTTCTTCCCCCCAAAACCCTAGAGGAGTTTATGTGTTTGTGTGCATGGCAATAACACTGTGACTGACTTTTAATGTTCCTTTTTATTTTGTTCCTACCAGTTTGTTTTAATTTAGAATCCTCTGAAGAACTGTGTTCACTTTTGGCACTGCGCTGCTACTGATAAATTGCTGGGGTGGGAGAGATATGAGCAACAGGACGTCAGCCGGGGCCGTCTCATTTATCTGCCCATCTAATTAGTCAGCTTATGTCTGCTTTGTGCAATTACAGCTCAGGAACATTTTCAGTGGCAGCCAGTTTTCAAGTATCACTAAGTTAATCAGGGGCTCAAGGCCATTTTGGTGTAGGGACAGGCAAACACCATCTTCCTTATGTATAAGTAACATGGTTTAATAAGGGGGAGGAGGATGAAGGAGACACAAATATGTGTGAGTGGAGCATTGAGGAGAAAGGAGAAATGAATTCCATGTTTTTTGTGGGTCTGCAAAAGATAACAAAAGGTTGCTCTCAGAAGCAGAAAACACAAACAATACACTTCATCCTCTAGACAGTGTCTAGCGGCTGAAATTGGACCAACAACCTGCAATTGTGAGGTCGGACAATAAGAACTCAGGGGCAGACAGTCTAAAAGCACCTCATCAACTCTCACAGCTCCCCAATTACATTTGACAGGAAGAGGTTGAAATTAGGGGGACCAGTCTTTTAAAGCAGCCACACAAGAAAGGCTGGATGTGCTAATTGATCTATTGTGCGGAGGAGCAAAATCCACAGGATTCACTACAGAAAGTGCAATGGTAGCATCGGAGCTACAGCCTCTCTCTGCTCTGAAAATAACAATGGAACAGCACACATCACACAAGCGGTACAGACAGGATTTAAAGTCAGGATCTGATATGTGGGGATGTGTGTGTCTACAAAAAATATTTTACTTGGAGAATTGCAGTGTTTTCACATTTAACTGCCACAAGTACAGTATAATGTAAAAAGATCTACATCAATGAGCAAAGCACAGCAGGACTATAAAGAACTACAGAATCAGTAAAGAGGCCCCCACACTGTGGCTGGGCCTCCAAACAGTATGCTTGGAACAACTACTGCGACTCTTGATGTTAATGTACCTGAATGATGGACGATATGCCTGTGAAAAATACACGTACATTACCCAATACCTGTTGCTGCATCCTAATGGAAACTAACCCCCCACTGCAGATATAATGGCACAAATCTGAGTAACACAGGGAGGAGGCTCGAGATATAAAGTTAGGAGTGAGCACTGAGGTGCCTGCCCTCATTTGTATCGTCTCTCTGTCTTCACAGGCAGCACCGCCAGTGCTTCATGCATAGTAGATCTTTTCCAGCTGAGTTATACCTCCAGATGGAGCCGAATTCATCGATCTCTGATAATGTCTCTGCAGCTCCTGGTACTACTCTAGGTTATAAATTATACTCAACGACAGAACTGCCTAACAAATAGAAAACACTGTGACACCACTTCAGAGAAAAATAGTTTTTTATTGGCATCATTCTGGGATTTCATTACTCCAACGCCCTCAGAATGCCTGAAAAACGCTTCATTTCTGTCAGCTGAGGCCAGAACGCAGAATAACTCACGGGCGTGAAAGCATAGCCTATGGGTCTGGACTTAATGATGGCAAATTTAACAGTACCAGTGTTTAAAATAGGAGGTAGATATAAAAGGAGCTTTCTTCCATGGTGAAAACTCCTCACGTGAATCTGTAATGTCTGTATTACATTCAGATTTCCATTCCATCTCCTTGACTCTCTATATTGACCCTGCTCTCTCCATGTTTGCCGACTGCAGGCCTTAGTGTTGGTTAATCTCTCTCTACTGTGTCCTTCTCCAGAGTGCACTGTTCATGAGGATTCCTCAGGAGTGTAGAGGGGTGTGTCTGTGTGTGCATGTGTGTATGTGTGCAGTCTGCCTTTATGTGTGCAGTAAGTAAGAGTTTGCCCAGGGTGTATAACCCCCACTACCTTGAGAGATGAGGCATTCCCACCCATGGGAACAGTGAAGCCAGACAACAGCGCAAACCAACATTTAGCTGCTCTGCACAAGATGCCGGGCCGATGTGCTGCACTAAGACCAGCGCTGGTCATGACAAGATGATTAATCTTATTCTGGTTATCCTTTTATTTCCTTTTTTGTGGTTTGTAGTCTGAATTTGTAGGATTAAGCCAGCCAAGGCAGAAGAGAAGCAGACTGTAGAAACTCACAATGTAAATGTACACACCGCAAATACACCGATAGAAACACGCACAAAGATACAGGTGCATGCACACACTCAACACTCATCTACAAAGAAAGCACACACACCATTACACAATGGTTTAAACCTCTCTCCATCCCCCAGGGGGTCTAACATTGCAGAGGCTATAAATAATCATAGAAGATTACTGGGCGTGGTGGCAGACAGCCTGATTCATGTCACAACCTTTATCAGAGTGTAAACACTGCAGTGGATGTGCATTAAGCTATACACCGATCAGTAGTAACTGTAGTTGCACAGTTAAAAACAGTAAAACCCTTTAGATAACTTTCAAAAGCCACTAACAAGCAGGAAAACTATAAGGCTTGAACCTACATGTGAAGTTAAAGAGAACATTTCACTAAATGTGGAATAGATTCATTTTATTAAAAATTCATCCACTACATATTATCCTTGGTACAGAATGTTAAATAATGACTGTTCTAATCATAGAGCTTCATCACCAATATTATCTCCACTCAATGCTAATTCAATAGTAACAAGAATCCTCTGTTTTGGGAGTTTATGAGACAAAATCTTACAAGCACGTCTCCTTCCCATATGCAGGCCAAATTTATTAGAATTGTTGTGGCTGAGACTGAATAACCCAAGAAACAGAGTATATAGTGCCATACATAAGGTGCCTGTTTTTCCCACAAAACTTGTCAAAAAAATAACTGCGGAGGAAATAAGATCTGTATCTGTTGCAAAGACACGTCTATCTTGGATTTCTTGAAAGGTTTATTCCCTGCAAGAAGCTGAAACTGAAACTCAAACACAAACAGTGACGTGGTGTTGCTGGGTTTGACACCTGATGCTGACTGCAGATCATGGTGTGCTTTTAATTGATAAGAGACACACACAAAAAGGGAAATATGATGCAAAACAAGATATAGCAGAGACATATATTTATCATGTGTAAATAACAGAGTGAGTTCATCCAGAAGCAGAGGTGGCCTGATGTCAACACACACAACTGAAATAATGGGCTCCATCAGTCAGACTGTCACTCCAGCATCACTCTCAGTCAGCTGAACACACACACACACACACACACACACACACAGAGAGAGAGAGAGAGAGAGAGAGAGAGAGAGAGAGGGTGCGTCTCTGCAATGTGTCTCAGTGTCTTTACCCACTAACTGTGCCCTGAAGGCACCAAAAGTTGGCACTTTGTGCAACAGTTTCCTGTAAATGGTAGAAATATAAGCCTGATTAAATATGTTGATCAATTCACATTCTAGCAGTACTTGACAGCTAACGATTAGCAGTCACACTACATGCATCATGGATGTATTGATGAGATACAGAACCGAGTCAGTCTCACAGATCTGAAGCAGGATTTCAGATCTTAAGTTTCACCTTAAAAGTCGCATATATTTTATTATTTATTATCTTACTTTGAGACCTCAGGCCAAATATCTACAATTGCAGGTAAAATTAAAAATCAGAATCATAAAATGTTGCTTTCATGGTGGTTGAAACCTGAAAACAACTCAGTGCTTACGACACTAAACAAGCAAAGAAAGTAGCTATTCCAATAACTTCTGATTGGCTAGCAAGTGTCTGTTATAACTGGGCACCTCTATCACAGGTCCAGTTAACAGTGTATCAGTGCGGTAGATACTAAACTGCAGGTAACCATAGAAACAGTATTTCTATTTCATGCTACATCACACTAAAAGGAATAGTTAGACATTTTAGGAAATACACTCATTCACATTCTTGCCTAAAGTTGTTGTCTAGAGTTGTCTGTATGGTAAATAAGAAGTGACAGCCAGCAGCTGCTTAGCTTAGCACAGGTACTTTGTTAACTTCCCCAAATTAACAAAATCTGATATATCTTAATGTATCGTATAAGTACAAAAACGTCATGTTGCAGAGTTACAGGCAGTTATGTGCTTGACTACTGGGCGCAGTATCTTGCTGGAGACTCTACACTATAAACACACTTTAAAAATGATTAGATCATTACAGAAATTTGGACACGACTTATCTTTTCAGCTGTGATAAGTTGTCATGGTTTAACCTCAACTAAGCACTTGGTGTAGGAATGCAATAGTTATTTTCATACAGGAGGAGAACTTGTCATGTGCTCACTAGGATAATGTATGGATTTATATGTGTATTCTTAAGGTACATCTATTTTTCAGTGTAAATGTTAAACAGTGTAAATGTCAGTAATGTGATATGATCATCCTCATTTCAGGCTTGAAAGTGATAAAGGGAGAGAAGTGTCAACAGGTGGTGATGCTACACACGCTTCCTGGATTGTAAGTCGGGGAGTCATCTAAGCTTGCAGACAAACACAGAGCAGGTTATGTCAGGTTTTACCAGGCTGATAAAGTGCCACAGAAGAACATTTCTCCTAATTTATTATGAGCCACTTTGAACTGCACAAGCATATAAGGTAAAAATGAGAAAAATAAATGGATGGAATGATTTAGTGGCAGGGAGACAGACCTGGAACAGATCTGGGAATAAAATGCAGCATGAGTTACATAAGAATAACTGAAAGGATGAGCACAACCCCTTGATCTTTAAAAGAATGGGTCGGCTTGGACAAAAGGAGAACATTGTGGAAGATATGGAAGGAGAAAGAAAGAAAAGTTAAAGGAGACAGCACATAAAGTACAACATACTGTGGTGGAAAAAAGAGAAAAACTGTGGAATATGAGAAAATAATAGCTAGAATATGACAAATGAGAAGAAGATAAAACTTTAATGTCCCCTGTGGCTAAATTGGGTAATGAAATGAACGAGCCCGGAAAAGAAGAGGTGCAGAGAATGTGAGGAGAAATTTAAAACATTCCATCATAGTTTAATTACAGAAGCCTGCTTCAGCTTATGGTCTGCTTCTTCAGACATTTCCTCTGTTCCTTCATCTTCCTCAGCTGCGGTCAGCTGGCCAGAGAAAACCGCTTATTGTGGTTCATACAGCCTGCAGTCAGACGGGACATTACTCTCCACAGCTTTCCACTGAGTGGGCCTGTGTGGGTGGGCGTGTGTGAATGTGTGGGGAGGCGTGCACCACAGAGCTGGAAATGCTCCAAGATATCACCACAGTATTACTGCCACTTACATAACTGAGACTTTCTCTTTCTTATTTCCTTATATCCTCTTTCTATTTCTTAGAGAACCTGATTTTTTTCTAGCTGACTTCTTTCCTGCTCTCTTCTCCCTCTCTGACAGCAGGTTTATGTCCGGCATCTCGCACAACTTGCGAACACCACGACTGAACAGCACTTGTTGCTGCTTCATACTTCAGTGTCACACCATGATGCAACAAGCGCCAAGGCAGCAAGAGCTCTAA
The DNA here is from genome assembly GCA_033238685.1 of Lates japonicus. Classification (NCBI taxonomy): domain Eukaryota; kingdom Metazoa; phylum Chordata; class Actinopteri; family Centropomidae; genus Lates; species Lates japonicus. The sequence continues at coordinate 226,723 of BRZM01000043.1, read as the reverse complement.
CAGTTACTCTGTGGTTTTGAGAAATTGCATTAGCCTACAAAGGCAAAGGGAGCACAGCTATGAGGAGGCTGCCTCACAATGTGCTGCTAAATTCAACCACATCCTTTGTCAATGTTGCAAACAAAGGGAGGAATAAGGAGAGCAGGTCTACCTATGCAAATAACAAGCTCACATGGCTGTGATGCCTTGAATGCAAACAGCCTTGGACCAATGTTTGCTGTTGACACTGTACTTGTCCTTAAACGGCAAATGTAAATTATTGGTTTTTCAATACCTGAAAATAATACTATTGAATGTAAACTCATATATTCAGTAACAGTGTTATTCTAAAGGCGAGTTTCTGTGTAGCTTACTTAGGCAAAACTGGTTGACTACGTTATCAGATACCATAGAACCTGATACAATCCATTTAGCATATCAAAAAACATCATCCATCTGACTAGATTTTAATCCCATTTCTATGTAAATCACTGAGAGGAAGCAGACCAGGGCAGATGGGAAGCAAAAAAAACTGTTGACTTAGAAACTTTTAGTACCCAACAGATTGCATTAAGGTCTGCCAACATGGGCATATTTGAGACATGTCAGTTCAGAGCAGATGAGGGATGAGCTGGGCAATTTGAACCCTGTGTGTGTGCGCATGTGTTTTCCCTGCGTCTTCCCTCCATGTCAGCTTGTTTTATTGTTAACCGAAGGCCCAGAAACACACAGTTGTGGCCATCCATATCCGCCTATAACTTCCTGTCGCAGAAAATAACAACCAATAATAGGAGAGCAGGAAGAAGGAAATTGGTGTAAAGGGAGCAGTGCCTGATTACACCTCAGGAAATGGGTGTGTTGCAGTTCATCTTCATAACAGCCAGCTGCCAAACGCCACAGTGACTGGATAAGTGGCTGACATTAGGCAGATCAATCATGCAGCACAGTAGCAGGATATCTAGCCAGTCAGTCGATGACGTGCAACACAACTGACGATCTGTGAGGCTGGTCTGAAATTAGGTGGCTTAAAACTTGACCAATATTTCAGCATTATTTTGCATTGGGCCATACTCAAATAAAATTAAACCAACCTGCAATCTCCCTCATTGAATACAGAATTTAAAATTTCAGATACAAGAGTAGTATGAGTTTGGTGACAAATCAAAATGGGGGATCTGAGGTAAACGACCATTAGTGGCATTTGAAGGCAGAAATGAGTTTTGTTAAAGCCCCCGAAGGAATTAGCTTTGTAACAAAAACTGAACAAGCCAGTGCCCAGAGCGTGTACTATAACCTGTAAATTCTTGTAAACACAACAATGGCTGAAGCTCTTGGTAAGTAAACATCTATTAATGCTCTTATTGGCTATGTAGGGACTGCAAAAACGTACATATAGCACCTTTAATCTAGTCATTGTCAAAAACAGTAAGAAATTATGATCAAACATTCCTAAAAGTCAAAGCAACATCTCAGCATGTTTTGCCCAACCAGAGCTCTAAAAGGTAACATAATGAGAAAGCAGTAAATCCTCACATCTGAGAGGCAGCTACTAGAAAACATTTTGATTATAAAAATCACTGTTGATTAATTTATGTCGGATTGATTAAATGTTTCGGATCTGGTCCACTCAAAACAGTGTTTGCAAGCTGCAGACTGTGCAAATTGTGTAGGAAATTTGCATCCTTGTAGAAGCCAGTCCTGCACTCTACACTGTGTTCAGGCAGTCTGCATTCTGTTAGCACATGACAGACCACAGTTTTAAAAGGGACTGAATGGGGTTTATCTAAGGAACAAATCGTTCATTCACTGTCAGCAGCACGCACTCACACAAAGTTTCACACACACGTTCATACACGCTCCATTTGCACAGACACACATGCACACACCGCAATGACAGAAGTCATTCACAGTGCCTGTGAAGTGATTGAGTGACTGCTTCATGCTGATTCATGTCTGTGACACAAGCACCACAATACCACAATATTACTTTTTAAAATGATGACATGAGCTGTGAAGCATGTAAACAGTCTGAGAGACAATGGCCACTTCTGCAGGTCACGAGTTCAAGCCCAGGCACGCACCCTATCCAAGCGTGCACTGTTTCTATTTCTCTCATTGTTTCACAACCAGACGCAAAAACACACACACACACAGTGCTGTTGAAAGTGTCACCCTTGTAACCACCAGCAAGTCACGGCTGACACAAAGGGAAGCATGTGGCGGGTGGTGCTAAGTGGTGTGACGGTGGGGGGAAGCAGGGGAAGAGAAGGAAGAGAGAGATGAGGGTGATGATGCTAAAATTAGCGCCCTTTGAGAAAGTGACAGATGACCTCACGCTGGCTTTCACCTCGCCTTGCCACAGAAATCAGTTCGTCTGGCAAAGTGCTACATCGTCTCCTCCCTCTTCTTCCTTTTTTTGTCATGCGTTTGTTTTTCCTGGTCCTTTATCTTTTGCTGAAAATATCCAAATGTCTTTCTTTATACGACCTCAAACTTGTCCCATGTAAACGGACTTGGCTCACAATATGCAACCACCCACCCGGTGTGTTCACTGATGTGGAGATCAGAGAGAGAAAATAAAGAAAAACTGTGACAGTAACTTTCATTTTGGAGGTTTCTTTCATAAAAATGACTCTACACATATCCTTTCCTCTCTTCATAATGCAGTAAGGAAGTACATCACTGCAGTAATAAGCCTGTTCTATTAGTCACTGTACGTTGACCTTTTCCTGACCCCACCACTACACATGCACACACACACACACACACAAATACAGACAAGATGTCATTATCACCCCACCACCTCCCTGAGCAAAGTTCATTTCTGAAGGGAGAGGCGCCATATAAGTCTCACAATGCAGCAGGTATTTTCTAGGGCCAAGACGCCCGGGGAGAGGCCAGAGCCCTGACAGGACAATGCTATTGCCTCATTCAGCTCCCATTTCACTGCTCCTTCCTGTATTATGTGCCACTCATCCATGTCCCTTGAGGCAGAAAAAGGTTCAATCTACGTGTTCAGGTGCAGGAATAGAAGCAGCAGCATACAAAGCTAAGCTCCACAGTACCTGTCAATGTACGTCTGAGACTGTGTGCACAAGCGGGTGAAACAAGAGAGACAGCGGGCTATAGGTTTGTGGTGGTGACGTCAGAAGTCATTAGCTGCACACTGAAGTGTGTGTGTGTATTTACAAAAAGAGTAATCGCTGACAGTGCAGCTGAGTGAAGCTGACAGAGTGCCTAAAAGGAAATTGATGGGTGGGAAGAGGAGAGAGGGAAGAAGTGTTAGGAGCGAGTGGTGCCCATCTATAGCGCCGGGTTTGAGTTTCAGAAGGCATGACAAATGATACAAAAAGTTCTTAAGTAGCATTTCGTGCACACACATGCAGTCCAACTTTGTTGTTTGTGATTTTATGTCTCAGGTAAAGATTGCCTGCCCGCAAACGAAACTCTATCAGCTGAAACTAATCTTCTTCATTCCTTGGAGTTGCAATCATTTCCCACATTTTCTATATTCATCCAGGTTTTATCTGCCCCTGAATGAAAATGTTGTTTATCAAAGAACGCCGGAGCTTTAGTCAAATTAGTGCCGCGGCTCAAGACACTGCCTCAAGCTCTCACTCAGCAGCAGAGAAGATATTTGATTAATACGCTCTATGATAGCTGTGCTTTGTAATGTGTACAGGGGTGGACATTGCGTAAAATAAGCACAGATTTATTTGACACACTGGATGAATTACACACTGTGAGGGGCACTGAGGGAGTCCAGGATTTAATAGCGTGTGGCATGATGAGTTTGCATCTTATTCACTGGTTTAGTTTAGTTTAGTTTATATTTGCCTCCAAACCAGCGGCAGTGTTCCTATCTTCATCTTCTTGATCGTTATCACTGTCAGTCTCATAGGGATGCTGGCATGTTGCTGTTGCGTCAACACAGTCTTGTCAAAAATCTTGCCCAACTTAATTTTCTGGCTGCCGCTTCCCGTCCTTCCTCCCTTCATTCATTTATTTATTTTTTTATGCCACATATGGAATAACAATGAAAACAGAAAAAAGCGTATGTGATTTGAAAAACAGTCTGTCAGAGTCTCTGGTAGCCTGAAATTAAGCCTCGGGTGTGCAACATGTCATCCAGCCACATTTGACGGCAAAAATATTTGCCCACAGAAAGTGAGTAGAAGCAAATGGCAACTGTCAACCAATAGGAGGGTCTATCTCAGTGGTGTGTTGGTCACACTGACAGTCACCAAATTTCCCCACAGATGATCCGCCTGAGTGATCAGGATATGTCTGTGGTGTATTCAGAAAGCTATCTAATCCATCTCAAAGCCTTTTCACCTTTAAAGTAATTAGCACCTCTGCTAAGAATATTTCTGCCTCTCTGCCCATAATCGCTGATGCTAATCGTGTGTTTTGTTTGCTTCACCTGCTTAACCTTACATAATGTTACACAGTCGCATTCCTTGGATGTTTCTGACATGTCACTATGTTACATGTCTGCTGCTCCACCCTGCACATTAACATTACACATGAACAAGCCCAAGGCCTATCAGGGTCCAATGAGAGCTTGTAATGCTGACTTGACACAACATTAACACTGGTTGCCAATTTCAGTAGCTGGAGCCTCTCGGGCAAACATCACAATCAACTTGCAAGTCCAGTTCTTTTTAAATCACTACTGGACACTAAAAAGGTATAATGTGAGAGAGATACACTAAATCCCCAATTAATTCCTCACAATGGTATTAAATTCTTCTCTGTGGTAACAGCCAGTAAGACAGTTCTTCTCTACTGAGGCACCTCTAGAAACGCATATAATCTGATGCAATTTACTGGTGCAGGTTTACTTGCAGTAAAGACATTAAATGATTTATAGCCTCAATCTCTTGCATGTGATACTGTTTATGTCAATGTTTCACAAATTTAAGACACTTCCTCTGTGCTTCCTGTTGCAGCAATGATGTTGCTACCTGCAGCATTTCCCTCAGACCTTTCCACTGCCGGGTGCCATTAAACATGTATTTGTTTGTGAAAGCAGGAAGAAGGATAAACAGTGCTTGATGTCAAATAAATACTGTGACACAGTTTCCTGTTGTTGAATGCAAACTTTGTCTTCTTGTTCTGTGCCGTAAAGCAACACTGCTCACTGCGAGTGTCTCTGATGTAAAATATTTGTGAGAGTTTTTTTTATATTCATCATGATAAAGATTATACCATGGCCACTGAATATTCTGGATTCTAAATGGTTGGAAGGTGTGGGTTAACTTTTAGTGAACATCAGCTTGGAGCTATGGTTGTTTACCTAATCACCAACAACAAAAAAGTATAACTTCTCAGTGAGAACCACAAAAATGTATTTTATTATTTTCTATCATATGTGCATGAATCTGGAGGTCCAGATCAACTAATGATAGGAAGAGGAAACTAAGTTTAAAGAAAGAGAGAGAGGGAGAACTACATAACACTACATCTGCTGGACAAACAGTTTTAGTAACTTACTAATATCAGCACACTCCCCTATTCTCTGTTCTTGAGACTGATGCCAATTAATGAAAATTGTTCTTTCCCAGTTTTTAAACTAATGACTGATATTTTTAGTGTGATTATTTACAGCATTTTGTTGGCAAATGGTTACAGTATAAGCACGCTAATACTCCATCCATCATACCATCATAAAACTTATCTTTTATCTAACTCAGTGAGGAAATATCACCAGATAAAGCAGTGATGGATGAAGCAACAATCAACGTAATATTGTCCTGCTATCCTCTCCATAAATTAGAAGCTTCATTAACAACATCATTTTAGTAAAAACCACAAGCTTAACTGTGGTGTTTAAGAGGTCAGTCCTTTGACCGTAGTTAAGCTTGTGACACCTCAAGCAAAGCTTGGGGTCTAAATGAAAAAAACACATCAAGAGAGAGACAAGCCAGACAGTGGAGAGAGAGAAAAAAAAACTAAAGGAAAAGAACCAAGCAAGACAAAACCATTGTCTGCAATGCCATACTGAAATAACTAATAAATTAATGGAAAAGCTGGAAGAGCCTCAGATGGCATGCAGATGAAATTCAGTGACCACAAGCATGGAAATCTCATTTATGAAGAATGAAGTAAATGGGCGAAAGAGAGAATTAAGATGCCATATGCCACCCTTTTCCCATCAGGTCACATGATTATGGCAATCCAAAACTTACAAAATGAAGTCACGTGTAACTTAAATGTGGTATGAATTATGTAATAGTTTTAAGTTTTGACTCTGTTTTTCTTCTTTTTCTTCTTCTTCTTCCAATGTATTTTCACTTTTTCTCATAAATCCTCACAAGATGTCTGATAGCCTTAAAGATGAGTGCATTAGAGCCAAACGAACAAGCAGTGGGCTGTGATTTTTCACAGACCAGTGGCCCCAGAAAATAAAATTATGAGGTTTATTAATAGGACATGACTCTGAACCATGTGTGGCAAAAAAGCAGGAGAGGGCAGGTTGGAAAAAAGAGCAAAATGGATGAGTTACTGTATAAAAATAAGGTTCTGGAAAATGGGGATATTATTTGACAGGTAGCTGAACCATTACTAAAGTCCAACAATGGTGAGCAAGAAAGATCATAAAATCTAAATAAAGAGAGGTCTACTAACAAAACCTTTTATGAGTTTGTAAAATGTCCTCATCATTACACTCTACTGATGATTGGATCAGTTTAGCAGTTTGCCTGAACCCAAACTCCAGTCCAACAATAGAGCAGAAAAGCTTAAAGATGTCATTTGACCTGTGCTATTTCCTCATGATAGCACAAGTATCTAGAGCTGAAGGAAAAAGAAGAGTATGGACAATTTCCAAGGAATACAACTTGGAATGTTTTGGTTGGCTTGAAAAGATCACAACTAAAGGGGAGGCTGGAAAACCAATTTGTGTTATCTCTTGTGTACATTTAGAGAGGTATTCCTCTTTACCCACAGAGATTTATCGTGTGCGAATAATACAAGATCATTATGTCAATGGGAATCAAGCTTCATTTGGACAGCAACTCTGTGGTCTGGACCACCTGTAACTTGTAGCTGTCATACAGCTACAATCAGTTTGAAGCTGTCTACAGAGTCATTATCCAGAAGGTAACATTTATGAGCCAAATTAAATGGTAATCGTTGGCAGTTGTTGAGATATTTTATTCAAAACCACAAATTTGAACCCCTGACTTATTTGTCTACTGCCATCACGGCAGTAGACAAATAAGTCAGGGGTTCACCAAAGTCGGCCAGCTGTTTTACTGAAAAATTGAATCTCAAGGATTACCAGTTAAAGTCAGTAATATAAACTGTGTTTAACTTACAAACAAAATCAGTTTAAAACAATACACCTATGAGAGACAAATTACATCTTAAACCAGACAAATTGTCATGTAAACAAAGCAGCATTTTAAGAGGGGGCACCACACTGGACTGAAATGGATTCAACTGCTGCTTTGCCAAAGCGGTTATTTCAATAAAATCCATTGGGTCTGCAGCAAATGAGACACATAAAAATCGTTGGTGTGTATTGCCATAGGGTGTTTTAAGGTAAAAGCTTGGTCAGATTGTCTGGTGTGTGAAACAAGAGAGGATTTAATGAGCTTGGTTTGATTACAAGTGCTATCTCAGGCAACATTGCCTAAGAGCACTTCACCGCAACCCAATATTCACACCAATAAACAGTGTATGTGTGTGGTGTAGCCTTGCTAAGACACATGTGTTTATTTAGCAGAATGGTACCTTGAGCAAGTGCCAAATTCTTTGTTCACTCCTGCCAGGGGCGCAACAAAAACTACTGTACAGTCAGTTGTCTAAAAGATGAAACAACATAAGAGCAAAATTGTAAAGTAGAGTTATGAGCGGAGTAAAGCATTCATGGTTTATTATTCATTTCTGGTAAAATATTAACATTGTGCAACAATTACATGAGTGTCTGGTACCCGGCCAACCTCCAGATGTGTGTTCCTGTCATATCCTTCCTCTCCAACAAGAACTTTGTTCAGGTCACAACAATGTACTCCATCAGCTATAATCCTCAGAAGTGCAGATTAAACACAGGGATTATACAGTCATACAGACAGTCTGTAAACAACAGCGACAGTAAGAAGCTGTTAGCTTAGCTAAAAGACACACACGGCTGTCCACTTTGTGCAGGGACCCAGGAGTGCAGAATACGCACACACGTACACCAGCACACACACATAAGTCTGACGTTTTCCAACTGGAGTTATGACAGGAACAACTCTCATGGCTGAATAAACAGCTCTAACACCTTTTTCCCCTCACGCCGTATATCCTCTATGACTCATTCCTAAAGGGCAACTATCAAATGCTGACTCACAGTGTGGACAACAACAAGTGCTCTCATCTCACTTTTGGAGTCTATTTGCTTTTCAGTGAACCCATAAACAGAAGCTAATTCTCTATGATTCAGGGTCATCAAATGGGTATTGGATGTGAAAACACAATCCATCTACACCAAGTGACTTAAAAAACAGAAAAAGTGAAAAATAAATCCAGTGGTGCCATAAGAAATCACTGCCAAGATAAATATTTTATTTGCCATTACAAATAATGACTTCCCAGAAATCATGTTTCTGCCGTTGTCAGTTCACTTTTGACAGTTCGACAATCATGTTTACAGGAAGTCGACTGCAAAACACTGGAACACTGGAGACTCAAACACGTGAAGGGTTGAAACATTAGTGTATATCACTCTAACTTTGTTTTAAAATCTAAAGTCCAGACTCTAATCACAGCAGTCTAGACTCATGTTTACAGGGCTTTTTAAGTACAAAGAACAGATGGCTTTCAGACATCAATAATCTTTCCCTCAACAGATAAATTCTTGTGCGTTGGAGTTGTTTCCTGTTGATGGTTTTGAAATTTGTCCCTCATCCAAACAAACTTCACCAGTGTTTCCTTTGGAGAACATAGAGACACATTTTAAGGCATCTTACTGCATTTTAATGGATACTGGAGTCAGCCCAAGTGAATAAATGCTCCAGTTCAAACAAACCTCTCGAAGGGGCAGTCTGCATAGAGGGTTGCACTGTGGATGGTGATGGTGCTGTTTGAAAGAAATCTCTGCAGTGGTGTTTGGTGAAGCAGTGATATGTTGAAATTAAGACAGGTCTCCATGTGTAACTTGGTTCTCCAGGTGCGATCATCAGGCCATTGTCGAAGACCTTAATGGTTGAAACTAGGACTCAATGTCCACAGTGTCAACTCCCATTGCTTTGCACAGGTTCAGCAGCCATCGTCTCCTTTTTTTCAGTTTTTAATGGATTACAACTGACAGACAACTGCCATCTTAGCCAAAAACATGACAAACTTATCATGTTTTAGAAAACCACTGGAGTCACTGTGTTTTCACAAAATGCATTGGGTGCATTAAAAAAACAAAGAAAGAGGTTTTAAGTTACATTTGTTGGATTGGTTGAACCCTTCTGGTTCGTTGAAATATCAGGACAGAACATGAACAGAACATGATTATTTTTCCCTCTAAAACCCTTTCTCTGCTTTCACTGAAGCCAGAGTAGCATTAGAGATGAGCTGTATGTTGATATTGTTGGGTCAGCTGGGTCAATTTTTGCCCCTTGTATTGAGAAAAAGCATTGTTTTTTAATGTTTACAATATCACATCGGCTTAAAGTCACTTTAGTCTCGTCTTTGTGCAAATGGATTATAAAGCACTTTGCAATCTGTGGCAGGATTAACTAGGCATTTAGATGATCTATTAGAGGAACAAAGGGAACATTTTAGAAAAAGACTGCAAGATGAACATTAACTATTTAAACACAGTAAAAAATAAAAAATAAAAAAAAGATTGATATTGAACTTTTCCGTTTCTGATGTGTTAAAAAATGAATCAGAACTGTAAAACAATAGAAGAGGTGCAAGGAGAAGTATGTCACATTCTCATCGTGTGTTGCTTCATTTAATTATCAGTGCATCAGTGATTTATGGTAATCGGTTTTGCAAGTTTCCTCCCCCATATCAGATCAAAGGCAAGGATGTCAAGTAAGCATTAATCCTGACTGGATGAAAATCCCCCGGTACCACATTATGGTTTCATGACTTCTGCTATAAATGTTTGGATCATTAACTTGTGTGTTACCCATTAAATGCATCACTGTTCTATTCAAAAGGCGTGCTACTTCCTATCCAACGCTCAGAATAACTCAATCCGAAATTCCAACTGAAATTTAAACAGACTAAAATATCATTGAACTGAACAGCTGAATTTTCAATATGGGTATCTGTGTAGCTTTAACAGGGGTTCTTGTTGGCAAGCAGTAAGGCTACAAGCTTACAAACTGATAAGGAATTCAGCACACTGCGCCCCCCCCCCCCCAAACCAAACACACAGAATCTTATCAGTATTGATTGACAGGTCTTGTTTAATTAAGGTGAAGCTTACAGACAGTTATCTTACACAAGCAAGGGAGGTGTGCAGGAAGATTTCCTAGATGAAAAGGAAAGGATGAATATTTCTGTCATGTTTCCAATAAAGAAAATGTTCCTGACTGTCAGAGTTTAGAAATGTTATTAGGTCTACATGTGCTTCAGGTTGGCACTTTGAAATTGTCAGTGAGCTCTGTGATTTAGTAATTAACTGTCAACCAGTGACAAACTATGAAAGCAATGCTACAACACTGTTTTGTGAGAGAGGCTTCAGGCTGTGAAACTTCAAGGTAGAGGCTTCATTGTTTTCAGTGACTGCGAGGTCATATTCAAAATCTGCTCAGCCTTTGAATATTTTCTGTGTTGCACAAGAAGATACAAATAAAAAAAAAATCTATGGAATTTTGTCTTGCAGTATTACTTGTCCAAGTCCCAGTTTCATTCTGAGTTTGTGAAACATTCTGCCTCCAGAAACACAGATATTGTCTGTGGTTTGAGCTGCCGGAGAGTCTCAAATTATCAAATTACCAGCACCGTTTTGACTCTGAACTGAATTGACAGCTCATCAATGCTGATCAATGTTCATCAAACCAACAATACTTGCATTGATCCCTCACTGAATTAATTGAAACAGTGATCAATCTTGGTGCTTCAGCTAACAACCCCATTTCTCAGCCTGCGACATTCAAGCTTGGTATTTTCCATCTTAGGTAAGTCAACAGCGCAGTCCATGTTGTATTGGGCAAATACCAGTCCTGAAAACCCCATCATGTATTTTCATGTCCTCACACAGAGAGGTTGACTTGATGTAACAAAGAAGATTTCAGTACTAGAGCCAATTGATTGTGAGAGCTTGGCAGAGGCGCTGACAAATCATATGTTAAAAAGACTGAAAATTAATTTATTATTGTTTCAATTTGACAGCCAAATATTGCTACAATTTCACACTTGCTCAAGGTTTCTGCCTCTTAAAAGGATGTTTTTCCTTTCCAATGATGCCTAGAGTTCGATCATGGTAGGAATTGTTGGGTCTCTCTAAATATAAAGAGTACAGTCCAGACCTGCTCTATATGAAAGGTGCCTTGAGATAATTTCTGTTGTGATTTGGCGGTATAGAAATAAATCTGACTTGACACTTCAAGGACATGTTTGAATCATTAAGTATTTTCTGTAGACTCAAGACCCAGTAAATTATATTAATAGGATACAGGGGATACAAGGCATCCTTGTTCTTTCACAGACAGTGGTGAACACAGGGGAGATAATCGGGCTATGTTTGTGGCTTTTTCAAGGACAACCAAGAGAGGGACTGGGCAAATCAATAGTTAGTTTAGTTTAGTTTAGCTCTGTGTGTGCTTGTGTATTTATGTTAGTAGTCACATGCATCATGTCCAAAAGATAAAATGCCTTGTAAACAATGAGCCCTCAGATCTTAAAAACTGACACAAAGTTCCACAAATTATGTTTTTATTTTTTTTCTATTGGTCTTTCTTAGCACTCTTAACCTGCCAGAGTGACTTATGCAACTTGATATGCCCTTGGTTTTAATTTTAGTTGGGTGTCAGCAAGAGCCTGTAAGTCTTGACAATAGCTGGAAGGCATGAAAATTACTCACAAAGGACCTCTTCTAAAACAAGTGTTTCATTTCCATGCTGTACGATGTAATTCAATTGTATTGAATAAAAAAAAAAAATCTTGTTTTTACACTCTCGACATTTCCACTGTTGAGAAACATCTCTGTTGCAATGAAAGGGATCTTTGTGTAACTGAGGTCAGAAAACATCTCGCCAGTTCGCTGGCCTGTGTAATCATCATAAAGTCAGAGTCCCACATCTGTAACTGCAACTCAGCCCGTTCCATTTCCCCTAGCTTTTTGTTCTTCATACAAACCCTTCTAGAGCTCTTCCATTAGATAATGCCATTATCACAACAAAACTCAGGGCAATTAAATGCAGATTACGCTGTAATTCAGAGCCTGGTGCATTAGTCTGTGCTCCATCATGGAGCTATCTAATACACCTCTAATGCATTCAGACAGTAATATCCCTCTATAATCCTTGGTAATGTTCAGTGCTGCACCTCCCCATGGATTAACCAAACCCTCTTGGTTTTAAAAGCATTCTGATCCGTACCCAAAGTGGTGTGCACCTCTGGAAGGTACACCTTTTATTAAGTTGAATCCATGTCTCTCTGAAAAGCAGTATTTTTACTAATGTGCATTATTAGAAATAGTCTGTAAGGGGTAAATTCAGGTCCGTCAGAGTGAAACCAGTTCTTTCCTCCAGTTATGGATGCTACTGACGTTTGCTAGGGTTAATGTGGAAGTGAAATTTTATTTTATTTTATAAAGAAATTTTAATGCGCTCATCAATAAAATTAAAGTGAAGTTGATGTGAAAATGGAAACTCACACAACATGTTTTCACATATCTGCTGTGGCCTTTTACCTCGCACAAACTCTCCTCCTCTTGTTCAGAAAGAATAAACATTACCACCGACAGAGATATGAAGGGGAGCTCCAACCCACAAATAAGGGGAAGGGAAAATAGAAGTGAGTTTCAGCAGTCAGGGACACAACACAGATCTGAAAAATTATATCACTGTGTGAGAATTTCTTAAAGGGCAGTATATCTGGTTGTACATAACATGGCCTTGTCCATGTGGTATGCATAACTGAAAACATGCACACATTTATCTCTTCCATTAAAGACGTGAATGCTGCACAGAAGCTACTGAGGTAGAATGAAGACAGAATTAATACAGAAACTATTACACACCCGAACTCTATTGAGCTGCAGTGTGTCTTTAATGTTCCACTTAATGTTAATGTTAACATCAGCATTCAACAAAAGCTTCATTTTTGAAAACCTTTTGAGGACACTCCTCCTCCAACATTATACAATATACAACCTTCAGCAACTCAACATGACAAACTTCTTGTATAAAAGCCAACCTCTATGTGCCATTACTGTGGAGCCAGATGTAATCACGTCTCAAGCTATTTTGCCAAATGATGCTCCTGTGTTAAGAAGGAGAACTACTGTAATGATTATCCTAGCTTATGTATGATATGCCCAAATTATTGAATGTCATTGTCGGTTGAATTCTGATTGAGATAACTGACTTCACATTGTCCACAGATTTCTATTGCTGTATTCTGGCAGAAAGGTAATAACTAGCCTTTCATATTTTCCTGGATGTTTTCCCAGTTGGGTGCCAAATGAAATTACAGCGCAAATCTGTTGCTTTTACTTTACACTGGGTCATTGTTTGTGTTTTTTTAAAGGTTTGGATATAATGACATAAAAGCAAAGGCAAAAAAATAGAGACTGGAGAAGAGGAACTGTTCACCACTACAACATCTTAACACGCGTGTAAAGACACATCACAACCATAATGACGATGGTCGAGAGCCAGACCAATTCAACAGTTCATCCAGCCGGAAGCATTAGCAGGAGTCTTGTTATGATCTCCACGCTCACGTTACCTCTGAATCACAGAGCTGCAGTATATGCATGATCTGTGTAAACAGAATGACAGAGAGATAAACATACAGACAGGAAAAGTCTACCGATTGTAAATAAAAGGCTTAACAGTCATTAGCTTAAAAGAGGAAACAGAGTTGCCATCCTCATCAGCCAACAGCACACTGGCCTTAGAGCTGAAGTAGTACAAGGTAATGGTGCCTGGTCTACATCAGTACCAAAAGCAGAGGAAGCAATACATGACCAGAAAACAACAGCTGCTTTTCCACAGTATGGACTTTTTTTATCCAGTAAAGTTTAATTTCTACTCTATATCTCAGCTGAACTCACTCAGAAATTTGTTCATGAATTCCTGTGGATCATCACTTATGCAACACCATGTCAATCCTGTGACTCAACTTAAAATCTGGTATAATTGGTAACTCTGGTTCGGGTTATTCTAGGGCGACAAGGTGTCAGCCTCAGAATCTTTGACATGTTTGCTGTCAAACCAATGTCAGCCTCTGTGGGCAATACAAACTCTGGGGAGAAGGCGAAAGCAAGCAAACAAGAAAGAAAGAAAGAAAAAAGAAAGAAAGAAATCCCTCCTCTTTAGGAAAATGTTTACCTCCTGAGCTAAAAATACAGTTTTAATTGGCTTTCTGTCTGTCGCTACGTGGCATGGATTCACTTCAAACGCAATGTTTTTTGGCTGAAAGTGAAACTCAAAGTTTCCAAAGGTTTTTTTTTTTTTTTTTTCCCAGTCCAGATGGGAAGGCTATCATTCTCCTGGACCTCTTGATGAAACTGTAGCTTAAGTGAAAGCTCACTCGGAATTCACTGCTGTTTTCATGCAGATTTCCATCTCATTGCATCCAAGGCATGAGGATGATGGGATGAGCTTGATGCTCCCTAGTTATTTCACCCCAGAAACGATTACGTAACGCTTCCATCACCGAGTCCGAGGCAGGAGAAGATCATCAGTCTGCTGTTCATACCTACCTCAACTGTGAACACACACATGTGCCTGTATTAAAATCTCTCTGTAGTGTATTTTTTATGAGGACAGCAACTCCAAACTTATATCAAGCATCATAATTTGTCACTTTTCCAGGATATCCACCTGTATGGTATATGATTATGTGTGTTCCATGCATTGGTAAATAAGAAAAGATTCAAAATGATACATGTGGATAAAATCATGCCAGGAGGAAAGAAAAAAAAAAGAAAAAAATTAATTAAAAATGTATGATAAACAAGAAACGATGTAGAAAACCACGAGGAAAGTGAAAGAATAAAACAACAATTACAAATCAAGCCATATGCTCTGTGTATGGATTAAGTTGTCAGCCATCACTCACCACTTTCAGGGAGCAGATGTTGACATACAGACCTAAATGGTACTTTTAATAACTTAAAACCAATCTGCCTGTGTGCATGAGTTGATGTGTGTCAGTGAGTCTTTGTACATCCCTGCATTTGTTTGTGTAAAAACTGGAGCAAACTAATACAGCAGGACGGACGACATACTGCGCATTTGGTTACACAGAGGCTTAGCGAACCACATGCGGCTGTAACTACTGGTGATGATAGAGACGATAGATCCCAATGAAACTTATCATCATCGGATTTTACAGCACTCTGTAATCCATGAGTGACTTCAGTGCCACTGATGGCAGTGATTTGGAACTTTTGCTGTGGTGTAATGCACAGGAGGGTGGGGCTGTTTACTCAAGAGAAACACCTGATTTGCCTGATTCACAAATTCCCCAAGGAAATGACGAGAGAGGCTGGTGTTCAAAATCTGTTTGGGTAACTGATTGATGAAACCTGCATCCTCTTTATGAATTGCAGTAGCTCATTACTGCAAAAAGCTTTTGAGAGAGCAGATTAGCACTAGTACTAGGTATTTCAAATGCTCAGCAAAGCAACTGTGACATAAAAAGGCAAGAGCGGACAAGAGGTTCATTTCAACAGGTTTTCAAGCTGTGTTTAGGGTGAAAAATCCATCACCTCTCCACGTCTCTGCAGCTGCCAAGATCAAATTTCAAAGACATGAGAGGCAGGAGGGAGGAGAGTAGCAGTAGCAGGAGGCTCAGAGTCACGTGGTCCAATGTTACTTCACCATATTAAGAGGAAAAGTATAGGAGGTTGTGCACCCACTCACCCCTAAGATATGCATGCTAGCTTGTTCATACACAAGCAATTTACCCCATCTATCAAAAGAAAACTCTGGAAACTATTGTAATATGATATTTCCAAAGTCTGTTGTTTTTGACTCAGCCAGTCCTAAAAGGCATTCTTTCCTCCATTTGTTTTAAACAGCCGCACTCTATCACATTGCTCCTTTTTATTTTCAGAAGGAGAGGAGGGTATTTCCTGCTTCGATTTTCTTCATGTCTTTATGTCAGGCCTACCTTTTAAAGCTGATGAGTAAATGATGCTATTAATGCTATTAATTAAAGGTAAATTCAATCCAACCAGCAGCTTATAGAGCCACAGTGATTTGGACTGATCGATAAATCCTACGAGTGCCTGGTCCTGAGACGCTGACCTCTGGGGATCTCTGAAGATCACCAGCCATTGATGTAAAACAGCGAGCTAAAACCAAAGGTTTCATTTAACTGCAGAGGGAAACATGGGGTCTGTATTAAACGACAAGGCAGACAATCCAGCTTAGGGACACTGCAGCCAGAGGCCTACTTTGCATACAGACAGATGTGGGATTTGTGACTTGTCGATGTTATGGCATCCATTCAGAAGTGCAGGGAAGGACTGTTCCCTGGTGCTCACATCCAGCCCAAAAGTTAATCCCAGTGAGTGGGCACACTTCCTACGAGCAAATAACGGAACAACAGGTGGTTCCATTCACAAAAAAAAAAAAAAAAAAACAGGATGAATGAGTGTTTCAATCAAGTAAAAGCTACCATTCGTTAAGCTCCCATTAAGCACCTATGATACCATTCTGCCCCTTAAAACATTACCATCAACCATCTGAGAGTAGATTTAACAATGAAACCATAGACATGGCTTTAATCATCTAAATGGATGATTTTATAAACCATTATGTCTGCTGCAGACGTCACTTTAATAAGTCAAAACTAGCCTAACTACTACAAATTGGTGCATTCTGGAAGGACACTGTATCTGCAGGGATAATGTGTGCTGACACTGGGTAACACTTGTGATTGCGAGCTGCCCTTCTGTTGTTTCCGTTTGCCCACAGTGTGCCTCATCTCCTTCAAATTCAGTTATGTTCCCACACTTCCCTGAATGCCTTTCAACAACACCCAAACAACTCGGCAAGACCGCTGCATAAGTGTAGGTAAGAGTGGGCAACATACGAGTCTGACTTTCCAGTCGAGAAAAAGCATGTCACACCCCTTACTGGAAATGCAAAATGGTTTGTGGCTGCATTGCATTATGCTTTACAGTATACAGGCTGCTGTCAGTGCAGAAACAGTATCATAGTCTCTTCCAAAATGATTTTTTTTTTTTTTTTTTACATGTAAGATTGCTAAATTGCTGCTGCAAAACAGTGAGTCATAAAATAAGCAACTGCTATATTAGTCCTGGGAAACACTCATGTCTTACTGGTAATAAACAGTGTCATATGCTTTATGGCTGTTTTATGGCTGTCACGTGTTTTATGGTCATCTATTACATTTAGACGTCACAATACTGGAGCAAAATAACGAAAATAATTTCCCATGATGAATATGACAAATTCAAGCCCTGTAAAACTAGCTAGGCAAGATAAATATCAACTGTAACCATTCTAGACAAGCCAAAGGGGGGAAACACTATGAGCTGAGACTAAGAGACTTTGGCTCAACATGCTGTATCTGCATGCTCTCAACCTGAGTCCATTAGGACCAAACTGCCAAATGCTTCCTCCTGCAGGAGCTCAAGGTCCCAGAGGAAACACAGAGCAGATGCCACAACATAAAGCTGCTGGCAGGGCCTACTCTTTAACCTTACTCTACATGGGAATACTGTCCACACAAATGTCTTCCACATGCATCAGTGCAGGCAAGCACACGTTAACACATAATTCTGCTTCACAAGTCAGTGCAGAAGCTAAAAGGGCTGTTTTGAAAGTAGCGACAGACTGCAGTGTTGTATGTTTACATGTAATGTCACACTCATCCAATAGAGACTAATGAATGATACTCAGTGTGGTTCACATTATTCCAACAGTGTGTCAGAAAAACACCAAACAGCTGTTTGTGTCAACTCTGGTTGTCTTTAAGTTTTCCCACATTTAAAAAGTGTGGGCGTATTATTGAGCTGGTCGGTCAGTTTTCCCAGGAATTACATGTGAAGGGTTGGAGACATGGAGACTACTCCAGTATCAAGCAATGATATGTGTAGAATTGCACAGCCCATCATTAAAAAAAAGGCATTACTATGTAAAAATGCTATTCCATCTTTGTTATTACTGTGACTGTGTGTAGGAGAAAATTTAACATTTGCCAATTTTCTCTAAAACTAAATAACTAAGCTAACTTTACAAATTCTGTCACCCTCTAAACATGGAAAAAATATGACCTTTATAGTGAAAATAGATGCATGTATTCTTCTACAGAACCCACTAATGCCTCCATTTTACCCCAACAGTGTAAGAAGGATAAAACTAACACACTGAAAGCCCATTAAAATAAATGGGCATACCTTAGTTAGGGCTGAGGGCATTAAGGTCAAATCCTGTATTTGAGGCAACACACACACAAATCCAGGAGCTCTGAGCTGTCTGTCAAAATTCGACTAAAAAGCCCCACAATGCTTTGCCATAGCTGTGTCTTTCATCTGACAGCGAGAGGCAGAAAAATCTGACCATCCAAATTCCATGTGACATCGGCATGACAGCAGGAACACGGACGTCATCCCACCTGGGACTGCTCAGTCAGGCCCCTTCCTGCACTCAAATCCCCTTATCAAACTGTGAAACAGATTTGGGCTGCATCATGACAGCATGCAATCAGGAACTGAACAGGGCTCTATTATCTCATGACATGCAGGTGTCAGAGGATGTATTTCCCTCCGTGCAGGAGCCGTCCTGTGCCAAGAGACAAGCAGGTTTGCATCAACGTGTCGTCCGGGGCTCCATGGGAGCCCAGGAGGTAATCTAATGCAGACTCAGAAACATAGAGAGAAGCACTGCAGCAAGGGAGCAACAAACATCACAACACCATTTAAAATATTGACATATTTGACTGAACATCAGTGCTCAGGCACATAAATTTTAAAGCTATGTTTATAATGAATGCTCATTCTGTAAGCACTGGGATTTACATATTCCAACACACTCCCTCTAGGCTGACAAATATGATAAACAGCAGCATTTTTTTTTTTTCTGCAAACACTCGCTTATGTATAGTGCCAAACATGCGAGAGCTATGAGCCATATTTTGAACGCAACACGACATTTCCCCCAAATGCATAGTGGGAATTCAGGTGATAAATAATGCAGACCGCCATGATGGATTAGTCTAATCTTAATGCAGCTGGTCTGCATTGATTGTTGAGAAACAGGAAGAGAGACGAGAGGCTTTCAGGGAAGTCCAAGCTGGCCTTACAGTTTACTTTGGCAATGCTATATCTGGTCAGTTTTCATTTCAGTTATTTTCATTTACTATTAAGGCTTTATTCAGCTAGTGTTTAATGACAAAACACCTAATTAGGAAATATGTATGTCTGTTAAAAAGCATTACGCTTAACAGTGACGCTGCTCAAAGGCACTGTAAACTAGCTCTCCATGACATCTCATACATTTTTAGCCATATGCCTTACATCAGTTTTATCTAGAATTGTGTTGTGATTCACACTTGTGCAAATCAAAACACATAATCCTCTGGAACAGATTTATGCTAATAGAAAACATTACAATCTATATCTCTGCCAGTTCACAGCACCCAGCATTCCCAAACAACGCATTCATCCAAATAATGCCGAGAGATTAAACGAGAAAACTGAAATTATCTGTATTTTTTGTCCTTGATGACAGAATATAATCAGCTCAGTATTTTTTCGGTAAAGTATACAGCAGAATTACATCTGTTCTACAAATACAGGGAAAGAGGCCAGACAAACTGAAGGAATTAATTCAGTTTTCAGCATAACTGAAAAAGGGATGTGACGGTAACGGCTAACACTTATTAAATGGGTCAAATTTGCAAACCAGAATAGCTTTCAATCGAGGTGGACAATGTCAGTTTGGTCTTGGACAATACTTGATATGATAGCTTCTTTTCTTTCAGAAGAGTGGTGTTGCATCACAACCACCAGTGCTCCACAGACCTGTAGAATTAAGGCACTGTGTGTGTATGCGATGTTCCTGTCCATATTTATTCTGCAGGTTACTGCTGTCTCCAGCTGAAGACTGAGTGACCACTGACCAGCCAGACGAAAAATGAGCAGCACATAGTTAATGAGGTTTTCAAGAGCTTTTGTGTGTTTTCATTGCCGTTCATTCTCGTCTGACAAGCCACTCCTGAGATCTCCACCTCCAGAGCTTGAAGCTTAATGCACTGCTATCACTACCAGTGAGTAACTCACTGCCCCATTAATGTTGAGTTTACAGAACTCTTCACTGTTTTTTGTGCTTATCGACCAGACAGTAGTGTGGACAGAAAACAACAAAAATTGACAGCTCAAAGTTGTTTTAACTACTTTCTATGGTGAACATGAATTCAGAGTGGTGAGTCTTTTACAGCTCAGGAGGCTTTAGGACTAAGCTGTTTTAATGCTGGGGATTCGCTGGAGCAGCATTAGTTATTATGGTCACTGTCAGAGAGGCCGTATCTCTCCCTGTCCCTTTAGAGGCACCAGGGGAATATTACACAGGTCATGGTCATGATCACAGTGTACAATTTAAAGCTGTCAATCAGTAATGCTAATTATATTTTCTACGAGGTACAAGTGTCAATGAGCGTGACACACTTGTTCCAACTGTAATAAGGAAAATTACCACGCCAGTACTGGTACAGTGATATTGTTGGTTGATACTGGTGATAACAGCCTTATCAGGATACACATTTACTATTTTTATGGCTTAGGACAAAATGCAGATCTATAGCAAGTATATCTTAACCCTGAAATTCTTAATAGACTACTACTTCTTATTGACTACTGTAGCAAATCACATATCAAACTGTTTAACTCACCCACACAGACTTATCAAAAAAATGCTACTCTTTGGTCAGTGGTAACAGTGGTTTTGTCATATAAATGTCTTTCATACTAAAATGTTGTGAAATTATAATTAATAACAGAAGCTACTATATGCTCTGCATTTAATTAAAGGGTAATTAGATGTGTGGCATGCATTCTTTGTTTGCATTCTTGAATTCATGTTTTTTCATACACTGTTAGACTGTATCAGTTTACTGCTCTGTTTTTTCAACTGACTGAACTGGATTTGCGACTCTGCCTCTGTTTCCTTTGTGTAAAAGACAAATACATGTCTTAAGAAATAGCCGCCAGTGGCCGTCAGTAGGGTAACAGAGTTCATATACAGCAGAACATGCGGTGTACAAACTGCTGCAGCAAGACGAAATACTGAACAACATCTTCCAAATATTCCAAATGGTGGAAATATGATCATGACAGAAAATGGTATTTGCAATAGATTTAGTTGAAGCCAATGTGCTGAAACTGAAACAGTATAAAATTTGCAAAATTACCAGTTGAAACCTAAAGTTCCTTTTGTAGTGCTATCATCTGACTAGTTGGGGAATTTTGATTGTTTTCGAGAAAGAAAATAAAGAAGCTAAAAATCATAAACCAGCCACAGGGGGTGTGGCTTGACCGTAGATCCCGACTCAAGTCACTAAGTAGCTAACATCTGCAGAACTTAACCGATGTGTGTGTCCCCAGACAAAAGCCTTATGTAATCACACAGTGGCTATCTAAAAAGACAGGGCGAGTGTCCTCCTATAAACAGAACCAACGCTATGCATAGCAGTGTATCTCTTCAGGGGACCGAGAAGCAGCTCTAAATATAGCCTATGGTGAACTCTGCCCCCTTCCCTCTCCATCTCATGAACACACATGCACGCACACACACACACACACACACATACACACGCCACGATGCCTCTTCTCTGCTCTGCACCATTCAAACAATCTCTAAATCTTGTATCTTCATGTCTATCTAACTCTGGGCCAAAACAGTATCAAGGAAGAAGCAGTTGGAACATTTTAACCCTGAGAGCACTGCCACGCAACATTACTGTATAAAGTGTGTGTGTGTGTGTGTGTGGGTGGGTGGGTGGGGGGGGGTGGGTCATGTTGGAGCAACCCCATGGGCAGCCACCCAGGGCAGAGGACACTGTAGAGGGCAGTTTTCCAGCAGAGAGCCCAAGAAATGACAGAGAAAGAAACAACTAAGTGCAGAGAGAGAGACGAAAAGAGAAGAAACAGAGAAGCACAGATACAAAATTCAGCTGTTGGCATCAAAGCTTTTAGCACTGAATCTGCGTCTTTGTTCTAAGTACGATGCTTTACAACAGAGAGGGTAAAAAAGAACAGAGACGATGGCACAAACAAAGGCACGGCCACTGAGGTGGCAGAGATAAAGCAATAGATGCACAAGGGTGGTCTGTGGATTCACAGCCGTGACTGACTGAGGCTGAGGGCTTATGAGAGAATCCCGGGACCACAGTAAACACGGCTTTCATTTCTCGGTCACGAATCTTTTCCTCTCAGAATCAGTTCTTGGAGGGCCAATTGATGGAATGAAATTTAAGCCTTTCATGGCTGAAATTGTTACAGAAATGGAAAAAGAGGCACAGTCTCTACCCCTTTTTTTGTTCGAAGTTTGCATCATTTCCCTGTACTTGTGTCGGCTAATAAATACATAAACAGAAAAGTGGAGAAACAAAATCTGTGGAACACACAAATTTTGAATCTTCCATCTCGCTAGTTTTCTGCTCACTGCTGTAACACCATTAAATTACTATAATTGCACAAAGCACACATCTCTGAAAATAAACTGTTGTACTTCCACATATCAAATACATGGAGAGTGATTTTGGAGATGTTCTACTTTCATAATGTCTTTTGCTGCCTACTGAAAACACAATTAAAAATATCTGCTTGACTATTACACTGAGGCACACATCAGCGTGGTTTATTTCAGGCCACCTGAGGTCAAAATTGTAATAAACTCTCACGTCTCGCATGAAAAGATGGAGTTTATTATCAGCCGTGTAACCCCCTGGAGAAATATAAGCATGAACCAATGTATCACCGTGATGGAACTGTGGCGCTTTAAGATGCTGGTTGCTTGTTGGTGGTGTCCATATTTTCATGACCATGTTGGAGAATCTGCAGTCATTACACTAGATCCCTGCAATGATATGTAATGAATCCAGGCCATAGTTTAGATAAGCTATCTGTACTACCACTAACGATACATTGGTGTTAAATCTGGAGCATTATAACCAAACCTTTATTTAAGACACTTTGCCTCTGATGATGTAGGGCTCAAATGGATCATGCACTGTTTGAGCAAAGATGAATATGAAAGATAAAACAACAATAAGAAGTGAAAGTAGAATTCATGGACCAGCCAGGAAGGGGACCATGGACACTAAGGGAGTTTACTTTTCCACAGACTGTCAACAGAGGCCATACTGGGATGACAATGTGGCGGATGTGCACATGGATATATTGAACACTGTCCAAACACTGAACGGCACAAGGTTAACAAAGTCACTGTGCATCAATGGAATTTGGCAGATGAAACCATTTGTAGTCATTATTATTTGACACTATCAAAGTTTGATGTAACACATCAAAGAAGACCACTAACCATCAAAGGAGCAAAAAGGCAGGGTTGGTTTAGGTATGGGTGGCAGGTTGGTTAGGGTTGTCATAATGCATGCTGTCAGGCTCATATTGTAGGACAGTTTTTTTCATCCTCATTACAGAGTCACAACCATACCAATTAACAGCTGGCCCAAATTGCATTTCGCTAGCAGGCTAAAACGGGTAAAAAAAATGCACCACCATTGATCTGTACATGTCACTCTCACTTCACATGTATGGTTGGACATCAAGTAATCTTCTCTTTTGGGGAGGCAACAGCAAAGCTCGTTAGTTTCTCCTCTTGTGCATCAGGGAACATTGGAATGCCTCGGGTGAAATTCAGTTGTCTATAGTCTGCCAATAAATGTCCAATCCACTGAGGAACTCAGAGGTCCTCCAGAAGAAACCATTAAGAGAGCACAAATCGATTGCATCAACACTGCAGAAATTATCTGTGTTACGAGGAGTGTACGGAGCAGAAAATGAGACTTCTACAGTCACTTCGGCACTGGAATACCTTTTCTCCTGGAATATCAAGGACATGGTGTTTTTTCTTTCGTTTATTCCCTTCTTTTCTCACATCTACTTATCTTTATACTCTGTTGAAAAGTGGCTTCTATAAGGAATCTCATGGAGACATTTTAAAATTATAGTCAGTACAAAGCAGCACTTTACAGAGGTGCTTTGAATGAACTGAAATTTTGAACTGATTTGGAATTCACTGCCATTCTACCAAGAAGTAGTTTTAGGATACAAGTAATGATTTCCTGCTTCAGTCAAAAGAGACAATGGTGAGCATTAGCTGAGTTTGATGGACTAAAAAGCTTGTTATTAATAAAATCTGATATTGGATCAATAATGTGGGACTGTATGCTCTACTAATGGCTTTGTGTTTTAGAGTGCAGTTACAGGACACAATGGCCTCATGAAACCAACTACATCCCGTTAGAAAAGCCATTTTAAGACAGAAAGTCTGAACTGGCTAAAGAAGCTGGAGCAAGAAAAGAATACTACACTGACACTTCATTCAGTAAGTGTCTGCACAGGTGCCCATGAAGCACACACTTGACCCCGAAACACTTAAGGAGGGATGCTTAATGGCCAAAGAATGACCGTGGCTAACTATGAATATGTTTAGCTGAGTGAAGGTGAACCAGGTCACGGGACCAGAATTACACTGTGGGATTAACCCCTTGGTAAATCGGGACATCAAGAGACAAAAACCAAATGAGAATCCCTAACCCTCAACCCCTGACTGCAAGGCTTCCAGAGACAGACTTTGTGCGCTCAACCAGATCTGAGTGGGTAAATCTGCTGAGTGACACTGGTACAAATTGCCCGGCTGTATTACAATGTCAACTAAATGGTGATTTGAGACACCTCGCCGCACAACCGACGGCAGCAGGCCAGGGCCCTGAAATGCGACTCCACAGGAAAAGTAGCCAGGAGACGACAGACAGATCGTTCACAACACAGATACCATCTAGAAAGGTGGTTACTGATAGGCTTGTTTGTTTCCACAACATGAACTCTCCTCAGCAGTAACTTTACTCTAACATGTCATTGCAAGTGTCACACTGAGAGTGGTTTGATTTTTTTTCCCCACCTCCATTTACATAAGTTCATGTTCAGCACAATAAACTCTGATGATTTGAATATGCTGCTCAGTGGACAATGCTCACATCTTCCAGTATACCCTCACATCGTGCAGTGCAATACAGCATTATCACTACATCCTACACATAAATATATAGTATCATTAGTGCTGCAACTCAGAGTTGTTTTCATTAATCTGACAATTACTCCCTGGATGATCTGATTTCTGATTTGTCTATAGAATGTCAGCAAATAGCTATAGCCCAAATCAGTTTCCCAAAGTCCAAGTTACGTTCACACTGTTTGTCCAACCCACTGTGCAAAACTCAAAGACACAAAGTGCATTACAGATCCTAAAGAAAACTAGCAAACATTCACATCTGAGAAGCTGAAACCGATTAAATTTTGGCATTTTTGCTTTAAAAACTTGACTTACACGATCAGATTAATCTTGATCGACTAATAAATTCATTGATTTATTATTTTGACTCTTATTCCCAGTTTGAGATTATAAATTTGATTTAAAAAATAATCACACAAGCAAAAACACAATAAATGAGCTCAGAAATATAATGTTAAAATTTGATTCAAAACTCAGTTCACAACACTATAAACGACACTTGTGATGCAACACAAACCCACCCTATTCTTGGAAAAGGGACATTTTGCAGGGCTGAAAGTTAAATGTCACTCTTGTTACAGAAATGCCACTCTCCAGTTTATCACTTTGTCATTTTCAAGCATTGACTGTGAGGCTCGCTGTCTCTGCTGGAGGACCTGACCCTCATTTTATAGAAGCTTAAGATTAATATTTGATGGCTAAACAGATAGTGTATTATAGAGTGGGGACCTTTCTCTCTTTGAATAGCTGCAGTGTAACCAATCACCTTCATCTTGATAAGTCAGACATTATTTATTCAGCAGCCCGAAGCAAGGATTTATGGTAGAACAAAATAAGTGGTCAGTTAAGGAGTTTAGCAGACGGCCTCGGTGTTTCACACAACAGAAAAAGCTCCAGAGCACCGTTTGTGTTCAAGACCTCTTTCATGCAGCACTGCTGTTTTCTGACGTCCTTCTAATCATTCAGTTTTCTCATCTCCTGTATCAACCGTGACCGTAACAATGAGGCAGGATGAAAATGACAATTTGCTGTGAAAGCAGAGGAGGTGTGTTGGCGGACACGCTGACGATATTGTCAGGTTATGCAAAAACACGTTAAGCTGTCAACACTCTGACACCTTGGACTGACTCATTGCTGAGCCTGGTTTCACCCAAGTGGGAGCAAATACTGGAAGCCTGAGAGCAGACTGCATCTCACCTCTGTGAGAGGAAATCACATAGAGGAGGGGGTGAGGGGTTGTTGATGGATTTACATGCAGACATGGGTTAATATGCATGGTCCTATACAGTACAGACAAAGGCCCCTGCAGACACACGAGAAGCTATGAACCATCTAAAATTACTGGTACGATGAGTAATAAGACCTCTGTATATCTCACTCACTGATGCTCTCAGGAGAGGAGCTTCTGAATCATTGTGTTATGTTTAAGTCTCTAACAGAGAGAGACTGTCTTCTGCTCCCTAAGAAGAAATACATCAAGTTTTTCCAATCAAGTCATTCACTGAATGTAAAGTTTATTGTTCTGACTCTTTACCACTCTATCATCTCCCTTTATCACACTTACTCCAGATGACATTGTCAATAGTCAACATGTGATAGTACTGATGTTAAAGGCACCTTGTGGAGTTTGTGACTACTAGCAGCGCTGTGTAGCAGTGTTTTTATGAGTGGATCACTGGCTTGTTTGTTTGCATGCAGGACTCACATATACAGTTTAGATCCTGACATTACTTCATGTCATTCCACTGATCAACAGTTGGTTACTTTAACATGCCAGTGAACTTAACAATGCACCAACAAAGGCAGCAAAGAAGAAAATCGCAAGCAAGCAAACATGAATGTAAACAATGCAGGCTTTGAAATTATTTAAAAAATGGCTTTGCAAATGTTTTATAAGGAAATGTACTTCACACATTTGTTGAACTTCAAGGATATACACACAGTGGATTTAGTGAGGAATACTGAATATAAATGTAACTTTTGTTTGGCACCTTTAATTCAGTGTAGGAAGTCCTGCAATGCACTTTCAATGCACCCTGTAGTGTATATACTGAGGAGCTGACACACTAGAGACAATAAGTGTCTATAGCTAAGTGAAACAGGGGTTTGACATCATCTGCACTGTTACCTGGGCACTCGCAGTCAGAGTCAGACCTTGGCAAGCTTAAAAGTTTCCACATCAGATGAGGAATTCTGAGAGTCGATGCATGCTGAAACTCAAAATGGCGGGTTGATAGGAAATCTACCTTCAGTGTGAGGTTGGCGACTAAGGAGCTGATGCGAGCCGCAACATCTCTCCATATTTGTGCACTCTGTGCTTCTCTATTCTTCTCTCTTTTTTCATCTTTGACTTTCTGTCCCACCTTTTCTCTAAAATACGTGCCATTCTTTTGTCTTCAGCTTGTACCACTGAAAGCCAACACGCTCCCTTTCTGCCAAAGTGATCCCTTCCAACAGGCCTGTTTTTACTAAGCAAAAGCTTCACTTGTTAGGAAGCACTTCACTAATAATACCTTATTTAATTCCATTTATCACTGTGATAATAATTTTAAATGTAAACTAGCACCATATCACAAGTTTCACAGAGACTGCTTATAGTGTCATAGATACCCTAAGCATTAATTCATGATGTTAGACCCAACAGACCCCTCTCTACACTGCCAGCTATGCTATGAAATAATGAAAGACAATGTTATTCTAGGCTGAGTCCTCCAGGCCACATGATTTAGATGCATCATGACCACAATAACACTACCCTGACTGTGGGTAAACAAATAATCTCATGTTTGCAAAATAGCAAACACATCATGAGGAGGATGGAAATAGTGCTGGTGCATGAAAATGAAGGTTATGAACATTTGGACACAATAAGTTTGATGAATATTTCCTGTAGGCCGGCGTGGTCAGCTTGTTCATAATTCTGTTACGTTATCTTCGATATGTATCTGTGATTCTCTTCATAAGACAGGCCACCAAACGTCCTTCTCCTATGTTAGTTGCATACATTAAATGGAGCTAGTGTCTCAAAAGCATCAGACACAATAGGAAAAATATGAAAAGATCAGTCCTAAATGTGATGGTTTATGTGATAGGCTTTACAACAGTGGAGTGTAAAGCAGCAAAGGAGTAACTATAATACTGTATGTCACACACACAGATACACACAGCTCTCATAATGTTTGAATGAGTCAGATGTCAGTCAATGGTATATTACCTTGGCACTGGAATCCTTGTTTTCCAAACCCCCTGTGAAAACAAAGAAGGCTGAATTAAATACTGTTTCTCTCTCCCTCTCTCTCTCTCTTAAAGACTCATACACATAGTAAATTCGTTCATTCATACATAGATCTGTTTGTTAATTCCAGGGACAGGGTGTTGCACAATGTACACCACTACTGAACAAGAGGAATGTGGAGCTAGTGGCATTTATTACTATCGTCCCCAACCAAAGCAATTAGATAAATATTCAAAAAACACAACTTTAAACTAGACTTTATGACCAAAAGTATGTGGACACCCCACTGTTTTTCATAGTTTGGGATAGGTTCTCTTAATTCTAATAAAATCTTGCTGTGTCAGTGTACAGTGATATATTTTAAGACATTAGGACCTTTAATTTGCAGAAAAGAGCCCCTAAACTCAGCCCCATCCAACATCTCAGGGATGAACCTAAACGCCAAGTGTGTATCAGGCCTTATTGTCCAGCATCTGTGCCCAACCCTGACTAATGACTGTGACTGAATGGAAGCGAGTTCAGAAATCTTACAGAAGGTCTTAGCAGAGGAGTGGAGGCTGTTATAGCAGGAGATAAAAACAATGGACAATCAGACATGAGCAAAATGTTCAGGTGTCCACATACTTTTGGCCATATAGCTCTACTGCAGTCAAAGTGATTGTCAGGGCAGATAACTTATTTTTAAACTGACACGTATTAGCACATATATACACAATATACATAGATTTCATTATGCATAAATATATACTGTATGTGCATGTATTTTTAGTATATTCCTTTAAATGCCAGGTAAAAAGAGCATTATTTGTGTCTATTGCTCCACCTGTAACAAAAATATCAAACCCCAGGACTAAAAGTGTGAGATAAATGCTGACACCTAAATATAACACAGCCTGATGAAAATTCCCAATCTTATTAAACATGGAAACCAGAATGAAGGCGCGCTCTTCCTTAATTTATAAAGCAAAACAACAAGATGTTAGCTTAAAGTTTCTGGAGTGTTAAGGAGTGGTGTTTGGAAGGGCAAACAGTGAAGGTTATAAGCCACTAGCTTTAAAGGTCCTGAGATCACACTCCCACCTGCACCAGCAGAGGCTGATTGCCAACGTGGGTGCATCTCTTACCAAGTTGTCTACAAGTTCACTCCTCTCACAGTTGAGATATTACTAAGTTGATATTTCACTAGAAAAACCTCACAATAACGAGATATTTAAACACCTAGAGCTAAACTGAAGACTACACAGAGGTCTGAGAGGTGACATTTAACAGTATGTGATGACTTTCTGAGTGTTGAAATATTAACTTCTGATTATCATATCACAGACTGGGAGAAAGAAAAAGAAAAAAGAAGGCACAGTGCATAGTGACCTGAACATGTACTTAGAATAAGCCTGGATATAATATTGAGAAGTTAAGGTTTTGTCATACTTTCCATATACATTTTGTCTCCATGAGCCACTTATGGAAAGAACAGCAGCATAAAGGCAGAGCTGTGCACCTCTGCCAGTCACTGCCCACTTCAGGCGTGTTTCAGCTAAACATCATGTGCATATGTCGAAACATTTCATTGGGGAAGGTGAAGTTTTTTTCCGTACAGGCTCTCACTGCCAGTAAACTACAGAGTCCCCACCCCACCCCACCCACCCAAAAAAAAAAAAGCTGGTGAGAAGCTGTACCAGAGTTTTTCATCAATACTGTAAATACTTGAGTCGTTCTCCTCAGTTGAAACCCAGTAGCTGTAGGTGGAGTGCTTTAATAGCTCCGCTGCATGCCAAGGAAGGGGAACCTATTACTCATCCAGAGACTTAAACCAGGACCAAATGAGTTAATCAGAAAATACACCAGGAAGAGTGGACTTTAACCGCAGGACCTGTTATCAGTTAGTCGCCTGTAAAGACATCACACAATGCCACTCCTGCAGAAATGTATCAACTTATATTTATGCACAGTTCAAGGTGTTCTCACACACGAATCCTGGAGCCACAAACATGAAAAATAACTGCTTTATTTTCACTTTTTCCTCACTGGGAATTTTCCCAGTCTGTGATTGTTTATAAAATCCTACAATCCTAAATACAAGCTCCAACGACTCACCTAAAACCAGTCATTAAATTCAACTAATGACATAAACAACAGCCCAACTCCTCCCATATGGGACTGCTTAGAGAAAAATCTCGACAGTGTGGGATCCCTGAATGGAAATCTACTAAGGGGGGGAATACTGAGGACTTGTACTGCTACACCCGTGTACTGCTACTTCACCAGTGAGAAAGTCTGCCAGAGGTGTAGGGATTGCAGGATTAAGGAGGGAAAGTTAGCCTGAAGTTGAGTTACATCATCGAGCAGAGTGTAGCCTACTCGACCGAAGTTATCCAATATGCAACAGGCAGCAGCAGCAGTTCAGGGGGGTGGAGGTGGGAGACGGAAGCCTTACCAGATGAAGTCGGTGCAGTGGCTGCAGAAAGTCGGCTGCTTGAAGAACCTGGCTATGAACTTGTGGTTCTTGACTTCGTGGACGTTTTTTTGCCTCAAAGCACCTTTGCGAGCAAACCTGTTCGCTACGTCCCCGGTGGACGACTCGTTTGAACTTCCATCAGCCATGTCCCCCCTCTTAAAAACAAATCAATGCTGCAGCTTCGCCTTTGCTGTCTCGAAGTGTTATTGTTAATTTTCTTTCTTTCTTTCTTTCTTTCTTTCTTTCAGTCCGTTTAGACGCGCAGCCCTCGGTGTTGAGCCAGCGGAGTGCAGAGCGGCAGTCTTCACCGGAGACACTGTATTAACTGTCTAAGGGCTTTCCCTGCCTGTCGTTACCACTGGGCTGCTCCACTGACAGCTCTGAGCGCCGTGAAGCTGGCCGCGGTGGGAAAATACTACGTCCGGCCACGCCTTCAAATTAAAAGCCCATTTTCCTTGTCTTTTTTTTTTTTTTTCTTTCTTTTTCAAGTCAGATGTTTAAGAGGCAGCTTTCTACTAACTTACACACAACTGTCTACAATCATACCTGGCAGCTGCCCGGTAGGGTCGCAGATGGAATGAAACCATTCGATAAGTTCAGTCACTGCAGGTTTATGTGCAGGACTGTGGTTTAGATTTCAGAAATATTGAAACCATGACTGCAGCTCTCAACGCAGAGAAACATGTTTGAAGATTAACTAATGTGTTTTTTAAGCACATGTAATTACACACTTCTGACCTTTGCTCCCTGCGGTTTATTTAGCAACTGATCTACACCTGATAAATATATCAGCTGAATCAAGTGTGTCACCTGTGAGAAAAATAAGGAGAAGATTTGTTCTATAGTTGATTTTTTTCTAGAAATAAATGTCAGCGAGTTAGTCTGAAGCAGCAAGTGTGCAGCCTGCACGTGGAGCTAGTAGTGTAGTGCAGTCAGACTACATTGTTATTTTTATTATTTGAAGTTACATATGCAATGCCCTGCTCAACTTTCAACTGAGTGGAGTTACAAACTATACAGTTCAATACAATAATTCAATTTTTAATGTCATGCTAAGCTTTTGCTGAGACTTTTTTGGCTGTGTTTGAGTGCCCATCCCGTTTATATTGTCCAGTGAGGGTAAACTATTTATACAAACCTCCCAGTATAATGCAGTACAGTTCAACAGCACCACAAACCACAAATGGATAAAACATAACATGAAGTTGAACAGCTCTCCAAAATTGATTCACTAACTGAATTTTATAAGCCTCATGAAGACTGGAATAATCTGGAGCACTTAATAAACTGGCAGTTGAGTGTATAACTGGATTATAATTTGAAAATCCTCAAAGTGCCATTAAAAAAAAAAAAAAAAAAATGGTTCACTGTGTCCTCAGTGTAGCCTTGTATCTGTGCAGCCTTTAATCTCTGTCACTGTCACAAAGGGGTTCACTATGTCCTTTTTGTTGAACAATACATGAAAGAAACACCCACCAACCTTTTAAATTCTAAAACAGAACCCAGGAAACCTTTCTACATATTCAGTCTTCTGCTGTTAAATGCTGAACACTGTGGATTACTATTAGTTCTTGGAGAAGATGAACTGAACAGGAAATTAGTATTAATCTCAGATTTAGCCAGACAGCTGCATTTCCGGGGTTTTACAGCAGTTGTTTTAGTTTTAATCAAGTCAGTGAGAAAGGTAAGAACATACAGGCCCAGAACTCAGTAATGGATTTAAAAGCTAAATTTGAGATTATATTGCCCAAATTAATCTTATTTTATGTGCCGGTATAATCTCAACCCTGTGGAGCTACCAATCAAACAACACAGCATTTTGGTTATTTTTAAATAAGTCTTTTAACCCTTTATAGTTGTGGCACAGTTGATAAAAAAAAAAGCTCTGTTACTAGTTTTATTTTGAAGGAAAACTTCCTGGCCGTGGTCTACGTATCTTTGTGTAACTTGACGCTTCTGCGCTCCTCTTCCTCCTTGTCACTCCGGCTGATGTCACGCAACAGGACTCACTGTGGGAGGGAGGAGGCCCCTGGTCCCGCTGCAGGAATTTGGGATCGAGGCGTCACCGTGTGGAAAAGCAAAGCATTACATATTTGTAGCCACCAAGGAGAAAATGTTCATTATGTTCAGCACCGCACACATATTAGAGCTGTGTTTGAGTGACTTTTAGTGCTACTTTCATACTTTTAGATTTAGAGCAGTTTATCATACATTTTTATCATGCAATATAATTTATACCAATATTTTAGAAGAGAAACTGCCTAATGCTGAGGTGAAATGTCATGTAGTCTTTTAGAATAAGATTCTACATCTGTTCAGGGTATTTTATTAATGAATATCAACATGAGCCACTGTTCAGATTCATTTCCTTCTTGATGAATAATGTTTTATTATCCATTTAAGCTTGCTGTGTCTGATAATGGTTTTTACTGTGTTTTTCAAACTGTCCCTAAAGCTCTCCTGTTGTAGTAGAGCTTTTTCTTCCCATTTAAGACATTTTCTCACAGCTACGGTGGGTTCACAAGCTCTTTACCAATTCCCGCAGGTTCACTGACCAGCAGAACAGCCCAGCCATCTCAGTCCTTGTTATATGAAAGTCAAATATTTGCTAATGAAATCAGGTTAGATAAACCAGATCTACCATTCCCTGAAATCATATGATACTGAGCTCAAGCTCACTGAAAACATCCACCATTTCAGTAGCAAAACAGTACAGAGGAGTGAAAGCTTTAAGCTGTCACTGACATGATACTGTATATATTTCATTCAAACAATGCAGCCTAGCTCTGCCTAGCTGAAGCCACCCATGAAGGACACACAGTATTACTGGTGATCAACAAAATCATTTGACCCAGTTAGATATTGCATCATTTTGGTGATTATGGTTGTGCAGGTCACAGACAAAGAGTTTCTTTTTTTTTTTTTTTTTTCTTTTTTTTCAATAAAGTGAACAATCTCATCTCATTTCCCTAAGCAAACCACCAACAACGACTTTTTGTTAACCCACACCCGAGGACATACTCGGCCCTGTGTTGTTTGACATTATTGCTGTAATGTTGTTACTCTGCTTCATTAGAGCAGCAATTGAGCATTACTAAAAAGGCCATCAAATCGTTAAAGTACTGTGTATTGAAAATCTGTAAGTGCTTTTGTGTGTGTGTGTGTGTGTGTGTGTGTGTTTGCACAGTGCTGTGTGAGTCTCCTCTCATGGCCAGTTCCTCTGCGCTTGGCCCAGCGTCTTACTGCAGCTCTCGCACCAAATCAAGATTATCGATCACCTCTGGGTAAATAATAAGAGTTAGACCTTTGTGCTATTCAATAGCAGCTTACTGGCATCTGATTGGAGCACGGTATCATGGGCCTGTTACCCAGCAGCCCACTTATGTTGCGCCAACCCCATCCTGGGTGCAGGGATACAGGGAGACTCCACTTTCATGAAGATGGCTCCGACTTTGTGGCTTCTGTTGCTCCTCTGCCAAGTGACTTTATACACAGCTGTAACATCTAAGACAGGTAAAATGGAGAAGGATGAGTTGTTTGTTTGTTGTTATGGTAGCATACTGCAAGTATTCCTGTTTGACTGGCTGTTGATAACTCCCTTTATTATTTTACACACACTTATGCACACATGGTGGATGGTGTCAAATCAAAGATAAAATGTACATCTTACTACAAATACTTATTTGATGTGACCTCTGTAACAGTATGTGGCGCCCACCTATCACTGGCCAGAGGATTGTGAGGCGACCCTGAAGCTTGAGAGTGTATGAGGTCGGAGAAGGGTGACCCCCTCGCGATGTGAAGTGCCTTCAACAACAGCCCCTCGGCCGGATAACCTGCACCGGCACGGAGAATGAACACAATCCAAACCTGGCATGTTCCGTGGTTAAGAACTGTGGTGTTAGAAATATGGCAATCACAGAGGGTGCAACAATAGAACAGCTGTATGAACAGCAATGTATTGTAACTATATCCATTGTCCTGCTGTTTCTCTCCATAATATCACAGTAGATGAATGTGTAGATCAGTGTTGTCATTGTTGTATTATCTTATATTTTATAGCTAAGATGTGCGATCCCAGACCCTGCATGTAGCAATGGGGAGGACAGAAACTCCATACAAGAGTGTGCTAAACTATACATGTGATGATGGGTGAGAGGAAATGGCAGGTTCACTTTCCTGTTCCAAACCAGATCATTCAAGCTGTTGTTACACAGTAATATATGTGTCATATGATATATATATAGTCATGTGAGCTTTTGTTCATCAGGTATGTCATGCAGGAGCCAATGAAAGCAGATGTTTACGCTGATGGCACCTGGGTAACCACACCTCTCTGCAAAGGTACTGGTGGAATATATACATCATAAAGTGGTAACAGACTTGATCCAGTGCACAGCATCCGGCTGCACTGTCGGTACGTAGAGCTTGAATTTTACTGATATTTTGATCCAATCAAAAATCTGTTCTCTTATTTTTTATTAATGCTCTTTAGCCATTCTGTTACTGTAGATTTGTATTCATAAAGTTGCTATTTTTTGTTCAATGTTCATTGATTGTAGAAGGTAGTATGTCTGACTTTTTAAAAAGTGATGAACATGGTGACATAGTTGATTGCCAGTTTATTAGGGACACCTACCTGAAGCTAATATAGTCCTGGCAATCTTCGCTTTCTATGAAGGTTCTAATGTTTTTCTTCACACTGTTTTAGAGGTGTGTTGATTCAACTGTCTGGTTGTTTTTGTTTGGTGCCTGCAATTTGTGGTGCTGTTGAACTACACTGCACTATGAAGAG
>BRZM01000043.1:125784-190501 GCA_033238685.1 Lates japonicus | reverse complement strand
AGCAAAGGGCAGCAGTGTTGCTCCCATCATTTTCTCTCTTACTGCTCAGCAACCATTTGTTAGAAAGCACTGATGGAATCACAGGGCTTGAGACTACCCCATCAGTAGCTCCCCGCGTATTTAGTGTGTGCCAGTGTTTACATGCCCTGAGAGTAATGTAATGTGACCTATCATACCGTCCACAGTATTTGAATGTGACTCTCGTGCTTAACCTAACTGAATTAAACTGCTGACTTGAATACGTGTCTTAGCAGCAGTATCCTCATAATCACATGAAAATAAAAATTACTGTTGGCCAAAATGCGTGATTAGAACAGTCTGTTACTGTTTTTCCAGTATCTAGGGGCTTTTTGAACAAAGACTATTTTCAACACACACACACACACACACACACACACACACACACACAGTCACAAGTTCCATCCATAACAACAACAAAGGGAACTACCTTTACTGATCCTACATGTCCTCTGCCTAGATTTAACGCTATGTACAATCCTTTTTGTCTGAAATAAAAATGACATAATAACATTGTGCTGTGTCAAAGAGCAATAACCCAACTTATACACTCTCTTTACACTATGCAGTGTCGATGTATAAATCACAAGGAAAGACAGTCTTAGAGAGCTGTTAAGATCCATAATCCAACTTCCCAATTCAGAATAATAGCCTCTCATATTCTTATTTTTCTTTATTTTTGTCTGTCAGAGGCATGGGAATTCAAAACAACATCAATTCTCATCTTTATGCGTGACTCTGATTTCAGTGACAAAGTTTAAGTTCTAAATAATGATAAGTGAGGACTTGCCTGACAATGTCCGCCATGTGGGTATAAAGTAGTTTTAAGAATGCCTCGGTAAGACCCACACATTTGTTTATATTAACTGGCGTCCCCTCAGGAGACTTGATTCCTCCAGGGTCTAAGATGAGAATGTTTATGAGCCTCCGCCTTATCAGACATGAAGTCCACTGCAAGGCATAAGCAACAAACAGCCATCATGCGTGGCCAACAGTCTGAGGGGATCTACATCAGAAAGACTCATTACCATTTATTACCAACAGCAATTTTGTCTCAGCATGGGAGAACAGGCCCATTCCTGGAAAATAATTTGTCATAAATGGGTAAATTCCACAATGTAGACACAATCTGTCATTTGGTTTTGACTAAAAATGCTGACATTTCTCATAGCTTACAGTAATTTTTGTTAATAAAAGAAGAGATCCTGAGCCAAAACAAACTCAACAGATCTAGTCCCAGTGCATCTATCAGCTGGAAGATTTTCCAAATAGGAGAGGGATGCAGCAGCACATTACAGCAAACAGACCTTGAAATCAAATCCTGCTATGGACTTGGCATTCATGCAGTGCTTTATCTGCTTTCATCTGGAAATGATATCTCCTTTCCATTTCCTTCTCCTCCCACTTCTCCTGTATCCTAAACTCTGCTCCTCTTGTTTGTTCTCGTCCATCAGTTGATAGTATGACCAGTAATGGTTTTAACTCCAAAGATATTGTCACTTTTTTATTGATTCTACATCTACCAGTCTCTTTGAGCAACTGGTCTTTACGCAGAGTTTAGCTAGTAAGCTTTACAAACACGCAGCAACATTTCCAAACACATGCAGGACGCGGCTCATCTATGACAATGAATACAGCTTGGTGAAAGAGGCCAAACGTCATTAGACACACTATATTAGTAGAGTACATTCACTTATTCCCTGTGGAAAGACATGAGTAGCCGTAATGTGTCTCCTCTCATGCGCGCCATTCTGCAGGCTGCAGCTCTAGCTACCAGCCACAGAGATAATCCTGTCTGGCACTTATCCTAGACTGATTTTAAGTGAATGTCTTGTGTGTTTCTAGGCATTTTCGAGTCTACAATGATCTCACTTCGTTAAAACAGTGTAGTGTGACAGGGCCCTGCAGGACATGTCAACACTCACACACCAAAATAAAATCAGTCCACTAAGCACAAATATGCAGCGTCAAGTTTCTTTGTGACTGCATTTCCATGGAAACATAGGGGCGTGTGCTAAAGGCATGTGCTGGGATTCGACTCAGTAAGGGGTGGGAGGCTGACTTGTGTGGACATTGATACAGAGGCAATTACATCACACAGTCATGAGTTGCTATATCAGCCTTCAGTCCAACATGCACCGAATATTTCTACACACTAGGAAGTCTAAGAACCGCAATCTGGAATAAACATCCATCATCCACATGAAGATTCTGATTGCGTGATTTTAAAGCCACATTTATTTTTTCTAAAACAAAAAACAGGTTTAATCCTCCTGCTGCAGCATGGTCTACACAGGCACTGCTTCATTTTTGGGGTCCAGGCACCAAAAAATGTTTCTTTCTTCCTCTTAAAAACATAGGCCAAGACTTTGGTCTTCAAGCCTGAATGATTTCTAAAAGGACTGCTTTCTAAAAGATTTCCTGTAGAAGTTTAAACATTCCCTCAAATTTCAACAGAATTATAAACACACATCTGCAATATTGTTAAATACTTAATTGTATTGAAAACAGTCAGGTAGTGATTCATAGCGGATGACCTGGCGTGCCACATCACTGCAAGCTGAATCCCCTCCCTAGGAACTCTGCCACTCAGAAAAGGTGTTGGATTCACTTCTTTGCCCCCGTCGCTGCCCAAATGGTGAAATGGTGAACACCACGTCAGGGTGTTTATAGACAACTTCTGGGCCAGAACAGGCTTGCTTAAAAGCGATGGCCAACACCCTCACCAGAAGGAAATACACTAAAAATACAGATGAAAGGCTCCATCGCCTGTGACAACCCAAGATGCCTGTAGCGCAGATGATGTAATTTAGCTCCACTCCAGTTTAATCTTGTTTTCAATTCTCAAGCAGAGGCCTTGTAATGAGAAGGTGTGTGTCCCAAGCCTTGTCACCAGAACACCTATTTTTCCCAGAGCTGCTGGAGTCTGCCCAAACCATCTCCTCCTGTGTGATTTGCCCTTTTAAATATTAGATCACTCCTGCCTATGGCATTACTCATTAATATTACAAATTAGATTTCTCTCAGATTAACCAAAGGCCTGCTTACACCTTGGGTGATTTAGAGGCTGTGTTTTTCATACCTATACCCATACTTGTCAATATTGTGCTTCACTCACATACAGTATAGCCACTCAAAATGAGTATTAGAGAATTTTCTGTGTGTCTGTTTGAGCTCTGCCATGCTGCCATGTCACCCTGAGGTCAGTTCTGCCTGTTTCCCAGCAGAGGAGACAGAAAGGGCAATGTGCTGCTGCTTAACTCTGTTACCCTGCCACAGCTATCCGTGCACTGAACAGCCCCGAGGGGATGAGGGTAACTGTCTGAGAGAGTGTGTGTGTGTGTGTGTGTGTGTGTGTGTGTGTGTAAGGAAGCAAGCAGGGAAAATCAGTGCAAAAAGCCTTGCAAGATTGTCCCCGCGTCATATGTGCTGCACTCGCTAAGTGGACTTCAACAATGCAGTAGCTGCACACTCACACAAACCCAGGCACATCAGACCTCTCAGTTTCATCTGCTGAGCCCCTGTAGTGAAACAGGAAGCTCTTGCATTATTGATGTGCAGGTCCTGTAAAGCACTGAACTTACTCAAGCTGCTGGTAACGTTACACCTGGCAGTCAAGCGAAAGCATTTTGTTAAATTAAGTGGTTTAATCAGACTAATTGAGTACTACAAAGTATCACCTTAAGGCCAAATTTTCTAAACTAACAGAATTTCACATGCAACTCCATTTATATAGATAATACAGTAACTGTTCTAAAAGTCTAAAGAAACCAAAAAAGTTTCATATTTAAATGTTAAGACTTTTTTCTATTTCATTTTACTCTTCATTACATCCATCATCATTTCCTTGAAAATGAACCATTGTGGTGCTTGGAAGCATACTACAAACTACCATGTGTCCACATGTAATTCAAAAGATGCAGTAGATTGTAATTGTATCAACAAAGCTGCATTTTTTTTTACCAGTTTACATGACAATAAAGTGAAATTTCTT
The DNA here is from genome assembly GCA_033238685.1 of Lates japonicus. NCBI lineage: Eukaryota > Metazoa > Chordata > Actinopteri > Centropomidae > Lates > Lates japonicus. Next base: position 186,489 of record BRZM01000043.1, on the reverse strand, counting down.
ATGAGAAGCAGTATTTTAGTATTTTGAGCAGTAAGCCTGTGACCTGACAGACATCTGCTTCACTCCCTCTGAAACTGGTGGATGAATCAAGTGTTGGCTCTTTCCTCAAAGACGGCATCCACAAACTGAAACTCTCACATGTGAGCATGTGCAAATCTGCAGCCTATCCTGCCCTTGAAACAATGCCCTGAGGCTGTAGCTGTGAGGAGGAACGTATTCATGCCAAACCCCCCATCAACCCAAGGCTAGCCACTTGTGACAAGATTGCTACTGAAAAGATCTGGTGGCTCTTGTTGGCATCTTTGTGCACACTTTGCATCTTCCAGTACAGGAGTTATAAAACACAGACATGAGTCATAAAATGCAGGTAGCCTAGATACTGCAGATCTTCAGGATATTTGCTGGCCATGGGAGTTATTGCCTTCCTGAATTGCATGCCCGGGAGGCAGCAAGCCATGTAATATGTGTGGTTGCCCCTGGCAACAGTACTGCTAAGTGCACAGAAATGTATATTAAAAGAGAGAATAAAATATTTTGATATGGCACAAGATAACGTACTCATGCATTTTTAAAGGACAGAGATTTGGTTCGTGGTGACCATGCGGTGAGGGGTTGTAGAATTACAGTTATAAAATCATGCAGAGTGTCTGCATGAACAAAAGGCTGAGAATAATTTAACACTCTTTAGCTCCAAGTGAAATCGACTTTCTACACACAATTGGATTTCTACACAGTTCCTCTTCTCTTATGTACTATTATTATTAGAGTATTACACAATTACAACACATTATCCATATAGTGTGTAGGTAAGAAATAGCATTGAAGGAAAAAGTTAAATAAGGTCTGCTTGACGACAAATAATATGACTTTTTAATGTGACACACTAGAATGAATGAGGAGCCTCTGGTAGATTATTAATTAACAAATGCGTTTTTATACATTCTGAAAACTGGAAACTGGGATCATTGCGACAAACAGATGTCAAAGGTCATTAAAAGTCAACTGTCCTGCAAACGATAAACCTAATGTTCCTTCACAACTCTGAGCCCCAGGGCCTGCTCAAATCAAGAAACCCCCAGCTCTGACTATTTTCTACCATTACGGCTTCCATGTCATCCATGGCGTGCTCTATTTAAAGGGTCTGGGTTGTTGATCTTGAATGACACACTGACATATCTCCAGTTACAGAGGCCAGGCTGCACTGCTGTAATGCTGAGAGGTTATGCATGCCCAGCAGGCAAGCAGGCATGTAAATGGAGTTTCACACTTATCAAGCAAGCAAGCAGTGGTTGGTGGCACATGGTTGGTGTATACTAGCAGCCAGGAAAGAGGAAAAAGGGAAACCTCAGTGAACGTGTCACACAGAAGCTGATATTTATCAAGCATCTAAAAAGGTTTTGATGGTCCAGTTAAAGAAATCCTTTTTAATGTATGTAATGTTTGTAACAGAAAATTATATTACTGCTAAAGGCCATTTTTAGTTAAGTTATCCAGCAGAAAGCTAATGCTGCTCAGTAAATTCAGACTCCTGTTAAAACTCTATCTAGAAACTTGTCTTAGTTTCTAGAGTCACAATCAATTCAGGCAGTTGCAAACAACCAGCTGTTATTTCAGTGAATATCTCTTGGCCTGGCTAAGACAGATGTAGGTGTGTTGGTTCTGGCAACTGCTCCTACATTTCCCATCTGTCTCTGAACCAGATCAGGTCATTGCTAATGGCACGGTAATCTGCCAATCGGCTTTTGTCTGAACTCAGTCATGCTGGATGAATTAGAATTATTATTTAGAGTTATACCATGAACTCTATGACCCCTCCAGGGTTGAAGGTCGCTGTCAGTGTGTTATGAAGTCACAACCATGGTTTTAGGGGAAAAATGACCGACCTTGATTGGAGGTTACGTTTAGTTGCTTCGTCTTTGGAGGAGCTGGGCACAATGACTCACTGGGTGGAATATTTAAATTACTTTTCCTAAAAGTGACACCCAGTGACTCCGCTGGAACACTGACATTGAATGAACTGCATAAGCCACCTGCTGCTGCTGTGATTCAATCATGGAACAAGTTATCAAGTTATAACATGGATAGATGTTACCAGAGAAAAAGATGACAACTCTTCTCTTGAGATCTATTGAAAACAGAGCCACTAAGTTAGCATTATCAATGTAAACAGTCAATTTGCTGTGATCAATATTATGTATCTTGTCACCAAAATCAGTCTAAAGAGAACTGATTTTTAGAGACACTGTTCAAACTGATATTGCAGTAGTATGCAATTTGCAACTCTAGGTGCTCAGAGAGTGATGCTTGCAGAGTTTCAGTTTTCCTCAGCTCCCTCTGCTACAGGCTGCTACTGCCATGTATTCTTCTAGCACAAGAAGAATACATGGCAGTTCTACAGCTGTCAAAGAGAGCCAGTGTGTTCAGAAAAGAGGCAGGCCTAGTTGATACAACTGCACACTGGTGACACTGTGTATGTACTTCAGCGTAATGACAGGAAAGGCACGTCCTCACTAACAAACACGTGAGAGGCAACAGCTGGGCTTTGGTTACTTACGTCTGTGTCCGGCCCCTTATCTGCTCCTGGGCAGCAGAACGTGACAAATTCATGGCACCTCTTGTGGACCACGAAACAGCAAACTGCAGGAAGAAAAGAGACGAGAGGAGCAGAAAGTGGAAAGTGGAGAGGGAGATGAGGAGAGAGATTCGGAGAGAATGAAATACACAGACAGATGGAGAAAGACAGATAACAAAAAGAAGAGAAAGAGTGCCATGGTTAAAATACAGTGTATCATTGTTGATTGATATGTAGACAGACAGCAGTAAGAGAGAGAAATCTGATAACACTGAGAGGAATTGAAAAAATGACTGATGCCTGGGCCAGGCTCCTTATCATGTGTCCAGATGGCCAGTCCTGCCTGCAGGCTGACTGCTCTTATTGCACAGTACAGTGCCACCTCCTCACTGACATGACAGGAGCTAAGGCAGATGCCACACACACACACACACACACACACACGCTCACACTTTTGTATGGACATGCGAGCATGCTCAATACAGACAAACAGATCCACAAACTGACAGAATATGTATCCACACAGAACACACCAGGCCCACACACATGAATACATCTGCAGTCTAAGTGCAAGGCCACTGAGTGCACTCTCTAGCCTGCAGCCAAGCAAGCAGCCGACTCATGGTGGAGGAAGGCGCCTGTTACTGGCTCTCAAGAGCCGGCTGACACCAAAACCAGACAGGATGAGGAGGGTTAATTGTATGAGCTAGGCCAGCATAAATAACAAAAAGTGTATATTCTCACTGTCCTGTCCTTGCCTGTTCAAGCTGACACTTATTCACCATAGATGTGTCTAGGTAAGTGTTTTTTTTTCTGCTCCTCTCTCCCCTTTTGATAGACAAGAGCGCCCCTCCCTTTTCGCCCTAGGACTTCATGTTTTCAAGGCTGACACTTGCGGCATGAGATGAAAGCATCTGAATAGGTGGTTTTCAATAGTCTTCACTTAGCACTGAGTAACCCTGTGTAGACTCCATTAGTGGTTTGTGTTGCGTCAGTGATGTGATGCATTCTCAGAGACCTTGCTTGATTTTCAGTTTTATAGTTTCACTAATGCTCCAACAGTGGGGCAAAGCAATGTGCAGTGTCTCTCACTCTTGCATATGCATCCACCCACAGATCACCTCTTGCCCTTCTACTGCATCCCTCTCAAAATGCCCCACCCAAACACAACACTTAAGATGAGCTGTGGTGGTCACCATGGCTGAACAGGAAAAAAAAAAAGTCTCTCGCAGACACCCAGACTTTCTCAACAGAAAATCATCACAATTTAAGTCACATAAACACCTACACTATTTGATTGACAGGTAATATGTGAAAAGACAGTGGCAGCAAAGATGTAATCAAAATCAAACACCATTTGAGAATGTTTTTCACCATGAGCCCACTGGTCCACTGCGGCAAACTAGTGGACCATTCATGTATTATGTATTGCTACCAGTTAAATACCCGTTTATGTGTCCTTATTCAGTCTAAAAGTCTAAATTATGATTCAGAGATGCAACACAAACCGAGTAATGACAGTGCTGCTGTTAAGATTATGGTTATTATTTTTGACTTTGGAACACTGTTGTTTTGGCATGAGTCAAACCCTGTACATCCATCCACCATCTGTCCTGTCACAGAGCTGCCTCCCCTAAAATCATGAATAAAGACAGCTATTTATGAATGTCATACTGTGTTAGCCTAGCACATGTATAATACTTGACAAGTACATATTCTGCATATAAAACTTTTTTTTCAATTCCACTGAAATGTGGCTCATAAATCAGGTTTCTATGACACATTATTGTGTACAAGTCATTACTCACAGGGAATCGTTTCTGTCGCCTCAAAATGTGCAGTTAGAGTATATTAAAAACTGAGCCGATGGGCATCAGGTTCAAACGATGCAAAAATCACTGGCAAATGATGCTGACACATTCTTCTTTTTACATTCACTCTTCCTTAATGTAGCTCTTCCTCCCATCTCTGGCACCTGCCCAGCAGCACCATTTGTACCACTAGTGTAGCTAGTTGCTACACTGTCTCTGTTCCTCCTTGCACACGTGCTGCATAGACACAATCAGCAGCAATAGTTCAGCTTGTTGTTGGCATTCCGCATAGTCACTCTGATATCATTTCTGATGGAGCACACTGCATAGAAATCAATATTAACCGGCCCACAGCTGTAAGAATAATCAGTGTTCAGCAGGGAATTGGCAACTCAAGCACTGCTAGAAACAACACCGTAAAACATATGAAAATGTGTACATTTTTGTGCAAAACACTGAGTGATTAGCTATCAGGACACGCAGACATGTGTAAAGCACAGTGCACAAGTTCTTTTTTCAGAATAAGGTTGTTTGTTATGTGGGTGTCAGATACCCAGGATTAACAGTGTCACAGACCATGCTTGGGTCAATACCAACAGTATTGTTTGGATTTCCGCTCCAGATACCAGACACACAGGTAAATTTCACCTCTTTGAGTTTTGCACGAAGGCTGTGAGAACATCTGCCTCAACAGTATCATGGCAGGTGCATGAATGTTGGTTATCTGGTTTGCAAGAGTATCATGTTTTATTGCTAACAACTTGGCAGAATAATAAATATACAATTATTTACAGACATGTTTTTCTTTGGATCCTTGAATCGCTGTCAACCTGTGGCTGATCGTAAATATTCACTAAAATAGTGAAGACAAATATCCCTAATGTGACGGAGATAATCCGCCCTGGCTGATTTCACAAATAAGGGACCAGCTTTTATACTCGATCTTTAATCAACAATTTAGAAATTAACATGCTATAGTTTGAATCGTATTCAAGGCAAGAAATTTATTCAGATAGTAACTGGTAATCTACACTACATAACACAAAGCAAAAAGGGGTTAAGTTGGTTAGGTTGTTCCGCATGTGGCAGCAATGGCAAATCAAGCCGCCCCCACAGACATACCGCCATCACCGCTCGACCTAACCCTCGCCATCCCAGAAGCTATCGGTCAGTGCGGTCAATATGCCTTCATTACCGACCTCATTCACGCACCAGCCCTGGGTAGACGGGTGCAGTCAATGATTCAGTACCTCCATAATTCATCCCTAGGTAAATAGCTGATAGTAAGATGAGTCCTTCATGCCTTTGAGATGAACTACAGGATACACAGGATGTGGTGAAGGTGTAACTGTGTTCTGAGATGGAGGGAAAAAGGAGGTCATCAAAACCAAGATCAAAGTGCCGAGCTCTTTGTCTTCTGCTGTTCTCCATTAGGCTTGGCTTCTGGTCAGTACGTCCCAGTGAGTGTATTCTGACATGGAGTTCAACACATTTCCTTCCTCGGTGTCTGGGGAACATCACCATTGGGTGGCAAGGCATCAAACTAGCTTCACTGTAACAAATGTGAGGGATAATGTCGTGATACCACAACAGCAGAAAGTCTATTAATCAGTTATCTTAAATCATTTAGGAAAGCAACTGGGCTGTAATGCTTATACGGCTTCAGCCTCATCAGTTGGTCAGTTCTGTTGGTTAAAGCCGAGGACTTCCAGGACCCAGGTCCTGCAAGTCAATAGCCGCCAGATATGTACACACCTGCTTGGTTTCTGTTCAGGAAGGATCTTGCTGGCGTGAAGCCAGGTCGCAGGTCGTAGATGGGGGTGCTGGATCAGTGAGGCGTGCGCTGGCAAATCTTTCGCTACCCCAAAAGGTCATGAAAGAAGAAACTAGACCTTCCTGTATTTCCTCTTTCAATTTTCGGTCTGCAAGTTCTCAGACAGATTTCTAGTTTTTCTTGAATCATTTTGTGGTTGTATGTGCTCTCGTCTTGGGGTTTTGCTGGATCAAACTATCTCAAGGGGCTAACGCTACAGGCAAACTCTCTAGACTGGTTCTTTCTGGGCGTGAGCCTTCCCCACTGCTGCTGCTGCTATATGCCCGCCGTTAGATGAAGGCGATCATTGGATGGTGGATTCAATGATGCCGTTATTATCGTTTATTGGAGGTCAGTTATTGGCGCCATTTTAGATGCCTCATCTCAATGGGGCGTTTCTCCCCTCAGGTAGACTAGATAATCCGGGATCATACAGGTTCAATCAATTGGTATCTTTCATCGAGTTCATCTTATGCTGATCACACAGATGTATTTCCTGTTAAATATCTTTCATCAAATCTTTCTTGGATGGCATGATGGGCAGGCTAAACAGGCTCATGCTGAGGTGCCTGGTTTGTTTTGTTACTTTGATCATGTTTCTGGCTGGTTCATCTTGGAGTTCTAAATCTGGTCTCTCTCCTGGGTGCTGAGTCTCGGACTTATCTGGTTCATGTGAAAGTAACTCTACTGCATTGACTGGAAGCTGCGCGCAGTACACTGAAATGCAGTTCAGGTGGGTTTGGAGTTCTTTGTGGCCGGGTTGGCACATCAGCTATGGTGGACTGTGCCAGTCTGTCACTGCTGGTTCTGGGATTCTGTGTTAGGCTCACCAACATACCTTGGCTGAAGTTATTAAATAAAAATTCAGTTCTTTTCTAGACACAGGAGTCGGCTTTCTCCTGGCAAGCCACGCCTGCCTCATTTGAACTGTGGCTGCATTCCTTGGCATGGATCGATCAGCCTGGGCTTGGATGTAAAGTCAGAAGTCTCGGCTGGGACCAGGTGCCAGTGGTCTGCCGTGGTGGTTGGATCATATGGAGTGCCTCTGGAGATCGCGGTGAGAAAGGAGGTATGTGATGTTGCCGCATCGCTTTTATAATTGTACTCGTGAGGCAAACAGAAGGTTGAGACGCCGCAAGTGGCCGCGGTCGCGCGCGCCTCTCTTCGCACGGGTGGGGACATATTTCGTTGGTGGAGAATTCGTCTCTCTGCAACTTCAAAAGGCAGTTGTGTTTATGGACGCCGGTTGTGGGGGCTGGATCAGATTTTTTATCTGGTGGCGTTCATCTATGCCGGGTGGTTTTCAGCGTTTTCTGGATTCAGGGGCAGGAGGCTGGTTTCACCACACCCCAGCAGGTCAGACTTTCCCCAGTCACCTCAGTGTGTCAGATGTCCTGGTGGGCTCAGCTGCCTGTGGATACCACCGTGCTGCCTGGGAAGAGTTTACGGACTTTCATCACAGCCCTGTTGAGTTAGATGTCTTTGCTGTGAGGAGGCTGCCCTTGGGTTGTTGCCCGTTTACTCGGCGGCCAGGACAGTTGCATCTCATACCTTCTTCGCTGGATTTAGAGAGTGCGTTTAAAGAAGTTCGTCCGCTGATTCCGTGTTGTTTTCCCCGTGACCGGTTAAGGCTTGGTTGGCGGTCGAGCAAAACGCCGAAAACTATAATGGATGGTATAGCAGCGCAGGTCGCGGTTTGGTCGGTGGTTCTGGGGAGATATTGCGCTGCCTTTCGGGGCTGAGGCTGGGAAAGGAGTTCTTGTTCTTGGTGTGTTTCTTTGTGCCTCTTGCTGTTTAATGAGCTGAAGCCAGTGGTGACTTTAGCCAAAAAGAAATTATTCCCAAGTAATCCAGTGTTCTGGTGACAAATGCATGGACAAGTGTTTCTTAATGTGAATGTGAGAGAAAGCAACTGTTTTTTTCTTCTCTATGGTTTATTTCTCCTGAGATTACATTTTAACTGATGCCTTGATGCCTTTGTATTCTTTTGTTTCGACAGATAATGCTAAGCTTTTAAAAAAGGATTTAAAGACACATAAAATGAGGCTAAATACACAAATTGTGCAAAAGAAGAAAAAAAAACAAGCAAAAAAAGGCTTCTGTTCCTGTTTCACAATATTGCATCAAGGAGGGAAAGTCCACTGCTGGAGCTTCCCACTTCCAGTAAAATGTCACATGGATTTCAATTTGTTACTGCAAATGGCAAGCAAATAAACAGTAAACAAAACGAGGATCAGCAGCGAGCAGTTACTTCATGCTGCTCTTATCTATTTACTTTTAGAGAAACACAAACAGCAGTGAGAGAGCGGACAGAGATTCAGTATTTGAACCGCAGACCACAGGAAAGAACCGAGGACCGTCTGCACACAGACAAGGATGGAACGCATGCTGACTTTGTCTCTGCTATGTTCATTTGTATTTCTTACCACCGTGACATCCCAACAAGATAATGGTATTTGCTGGTATTACTGACTTTTATTTGACATTATTTGGCTTGAACTGCATGAATGCACATTTGTTACTTCATTGCTCAATCTCAGTATCTGACAAGACAGATTTATGAGGCATTTGTTTAAGTAGTAATGATCATATTTAGTTTTTAAGTACAGGGATATAAGGTGATTATTTCATTTCATCTGGTGTTTGAAATGATTTGTTTCCATTCTGCTGTTCTTCCAACAAGAGGCTAACAGAAAATGCTTTTTTCTTGTCTGTATAAGATACTTTAACTCACTTTACAGAAATAGATTTTGAGTTTAATTTTTTATGTTTATATACATTTTCTGTTTCTGATTCCCTTTCAAACATTGTCAAATCTCCAATGGTTTTTTTTAAGTTTGTGGAATGTGTCCACAATCATCATTAAATCCATGTGTCCTTGCAGTGTGTATGAGGCCTGAGCTGGGTGCCAACATTGAGATGGATGGGGTCCAGAGGTTCTACAACCCTGGCGCAGAGTTAGTGCTGTCCTGTAAACCAGGGTACACCCCCGTGTCGGGCCCTCGGATGATTGTTTGCTCCGCAAGTGGACAGTGGACAAAAACCAAATTAATGTGCTTACGTGGGTCTCCATTATTCTAGTGAGAACTTAAGGTCTTGCAACAGAAAATCTTGTACTTCAAATTTCTGTACTTACTACTCACTACTTCATGTATTGCTGAGACAAAATGAAAAAAAAAAAAAACACTTTAGTAGATTTTGGGAGGAATATTTCTCAAGCATGTGAAACAATGTGAAGCATTTCTAACAGATTCTTATAACTATACTCTTTGACTATTTGTATTGTCAATATTTAGGTAAAAAAAAAAACTTTGACTTACACTCATGTTCTCTTATGTGTTCTCTCCTGCAGCAAAGCGATGTCCCTATCCTGATCCACTGACTAATGGAGAAATGTACTACGAGGATACTGTGTACCAGAGTATGATCAACTACACTTGTGAAGAAGGGTAAAGCAAGAACATCTAGTTGAATTTCATAACTTTGGAGATAATCTGCTAATAAACCTGAATGAGATTCCCTGATAAATTAGATGCAGAGGCTGCTGTTAGTGTCTGAAGTGCAGTTTGAAGCCAAATTTTGTCCTTTGTTTCCCTCAGCCACCTTGCTAGCAACTGACATCATCCTGTGAGTTGAGTGTAAAGAGGAACCTTATAAAAATGTAATGCTGGAATTGGAAGTCTTTGAAGTCCATAACATCAAAATATTTTAACGGCTATTTTAACATTCTGATCTACAAACATCTGGCTTCAAATGCATTTTGCTTGATTTGAATCAATTATCGAGTATTTTGCGTGTACAGCGTCTTTGCAATCTAAGCATGAACTGACTGAATGATGTGGCTGCTCTGCAGGTATATTTTGATTGGAGCCAGCGCTGCTGTGTGCCAAGCCAACGGAACATGGAGTGCACCGGTACCAGAGTGCAAGCGTATGTAATCAATTGCATCCCTCTGAAAGACCAGGAAAATAAAGATACAGATATATTATAAAGCTGCTCTCATGCAAAATTTTCAGCGACATTAGTAGGCCAGTGAAAACAATCGCTCAATTTGTGATGGTTTATAGACACAGTCACATACAGTACAAGTGTACCAAAACATAAACTGAGGTATTCTGTCTCCTCCCTCACAGCTGTGACCTGTGGTCTCGCTCCGATCCCAGAGTTTGGGATGATAACTTATGACAAGAGGATAAGAGGGAACACAACTGATTATGGCGTCACAGGGACGTACAAGTGCCTGCCTCCGTATGTACTTATTGGCAATGCAAGAGCAGAGTGCACAGCCAGCGGCACCTGGACCAAGACACCTGAATGTCAAGGTATGAGGTAGTTATTCAGAGTCATTCAGAGTCAAACCTCTTAATAATGTTTTTGATCTTATATCAGCAGATGAGAGAACAATCTCCCCACAAGGTCCTCTTATGTAGTTTGCTCTGATTTTGCGGAATTGTAAATGCTCATATTTCCATTTTGTCTAACATAAAATTACACACACCACACAAAGAAGACAAGATCATCAATAATCACACAAACAAAGCAAATTTGGTCAGAACTATCTTCAGGGGAAATTTTCCAATACACTTTTCTAATTAGCAACCAAATGATAAAAGCAGAAAAAACAACATGAAATCTACACTTTCATCAGCTATCTCTGTAATGGATGAACTAAATTTGTTTCTTTACAGTGGTGACATGCCCTCCACCAGAGAACATTGACAAAGGCTACATGTCAACGGACGAACAGAGAGACTACGACTACATGGAAACTGTCAAATATGGCTGCACTGGAGACTATGTACTAGAAGGAAACCTGCAGACTGTTTGTCAGCAGGATGGGACTTGGTCCGAAAAGCCATCCTGCAAGGGTACAAGCACAGCTAATATTATAGTCATTTTACATTTCACGTTTTTGGTTTGTTTTTTGAGAGTTTAACTTTATAGCACAGAGTGGCATAGAGGTGGAATTTTCTTCACATTTTTCCCAGTTTAATGTATTTCTGTTCCTGAGTTGTTCTGTGACTTTTGTTAGTGATAATCAGGCCAGGGTTAAGGTTACTAATTAAACAACATTACCCAGTGCTGATCTGTTAATGTATTTCATTATTATTGCCTCATCAAAATGCACAACACTAGTTTCTCTGGAGTAATTTGTTTTTGTCTTTTTTACTCCTTGTGACTTATAGCTCCTTGCAGTGTTGGCATACAGAGAGGAAGGATATTATACAAAGGACAAAAACTCTGGATCAAAGACCTGTCTCCTAACAGAGTCTTACACAAAGAAATTGTCTCACTCTACTGCATGAACAAGGTCAATAACTGTGGTTACGCAGTTCCAACCCAGTGCATCGATGGAAAACTCAAAATACCAGAGTGCTTTGAACGTAAGGAACATGCAATTAAAAAGCAAAACATATCTGTTTTATTTTACTCAATGATATACATGTAGTTTTGTTAACTTACTATCATCCCTCAACCTCATAGCCTGAAGCTTCTGTTTTTTCAAGATGGCCAACAGGGCATAATTCTCTAGAGCTGTTCCTGGAATGATAAACAAGACTTGAATTTGTTCTTTGTAACTTGGTGATTGTCAAATCATAGTTCAGAGTGTTTATGCCCTTTCTAACCTCTTCTGTGTATCTGTGTGTGTGTGTGTGTCTGTCTCTTTTTAGAGCCCAGCTCTCTTGATTATAACCTTCAGGCAAGTTCGCTTCCATCAGAAATTCAACAGTGCTGAAACAGCAGCAGATCCCTTCTCTGATGTCTATTAAGCCACTGTAATATGGAATATGTGTGGGTGTGTTCTGGTCTCTAAACATAAAGAACATGGTCTAACTCAAGCTGTCTTTTTGTTGTATGTGACACAGTTCCTACAAATTTAATATTTCAGACATGATTTTATCTGACTCAGTCCTGCTTAAAAAGTGTGTTGTTCCGCTACTTCACCTCTCAAAATGTGAATTAGGAGAAGATACACCAGGCATTTATGAGGTGGTCTGTCACACTTATATCTCTTTAATCTCTTGTTGTGTCCTGCAAATAAACAAAACCTCCTCTATACTGACCTCAACAAAATGAGGAATATAGAAATCCATAGTGGGTCATCCTTGTGCTAGGAATTTGGTTTTTCCTCAAGCTTGCAATTGTTATTGTTTACTCTGTAAAGTGTCTTGAAATAACGTATGTTGTGACTTGGCACTATACAAATAAAAATTTTAACTGAATAGAATCATATCTGTCTCCAGAACTATGCACCAAATTGGTTAACACCTATGACACAATCTCAGAATGAATGTAACATAATGGACTTCATAAATCTTAGGGTATAGTGGGCTTTTGTAATTATAATTTGTGAATAGATATGCATCATTCAGACATTTATTGGGGTTTAGTTTAAATTAATATGTGTTTTTTATCCATACTGTTACACACACGTCAAGATGAATTTGGAGGAATTTTGTCTGTAAGGTTTGGGTTAATACATCAAGAAATGCGGAATATTTTCTTGAATGCAGCCATAAAATAACATAGCATTTCATGTTTGAATATTTCACTTAGTGTTAACATCATGTAGCTTCAACTCAGCACAAGCTGATATAGCATTTAATTAGTCAGTGTGCCACAAGTTATTTTGACAACCTAATTTCTTTTTTTTAACCACTGAGAAGAATTTCTTCTTTCATTTGTTACAAGTCTGAGCAACTCAAAGTATCATTTAATTCCAACAAGAAATTATATAAAGGATAAGGCTAAATTCAATGTACACAACCTCAAGTTGTAGCTGTAGCGTGCACTTATTAGCAGCAGTACACAGTCTCGTGGTTCCGGGTGGCATTCGTCTATTCTCGCGATATCGTACGAGTTCCACTCTTCTCGTCCAGCATGGCCGCGCTGTATGAGGGATACACGTTGTGCGGACTTGTTCCAGCTCAAAATCTATCACATTCAGGCATTCAGGGCATCGAACAGGAGAGAGACAGCGATCATGTCATCGTCACGGACTCAACCAGATCTGTCACTCTGTACAAGGTAGGTTTTAGTGTTTGTTTTGAGGAGGCTCTTCTACCCTGGGCCAGCTGATCAGTGCGACCTGTAACACTCGTGTTCGCATCATCGGCTCTTTTCAGCAACAGTGACAGAAATCATAGACAAGAGGAGACATAGCTTACAGCTGCGATACTTATTTCCCTCATTTTTCATGAAAACCAACGGTAAGGGTCGCGCAGCTTGCAGTAAAACCATACTAGTTTACCAAAACAGGCGAGGTAGGCTAGCTAACGTTAGCTGTATCCACACACATTTTGCTTAATAATTACTTGTAATCGGTAGGTTATTTATTAGCTGATATAGAGCTGCACATATCAATGTCAGCTTTCTCATTCCATCTTTCATGAAGAACAGTTAGGACTGGCCAAAACATTGCAACTCTGTTGTGCGACCTGTTTTACATTTAGCAGTGTAGCTGTAGGTAAAGGGAAACTGTGATACCATTGGTAACACAGTCTTGGAGGAAAGGTTGATATTAACTGTTGCTGCCTTTTGTGATCCTGACAGGTGTCAGACCAGAAGCCCCTGGGCAGCTGGACAGTCAAACAGGGTCAATCTCTGGCCTGCTCAGCAGTCTTCAACTCACAGACCAAGGAATATGTGGCCGTCTCAGACAACAGGGTAAAACTTCCCATCTTATTTCTGTATTGTACATATTTGTAAGGAGCCCCACGGACTTGCTGCCAGATTGGAAATGTGCAAAAATGAACCAACCAAGCTTTTTCATTTATTTTCATTTTTCGTGCAATTAAAGCCAGTGAATGTCTAAGTCTTATCATCACGTTTATTGAAAAAGCAATTATGGAAAACAGGAAAAATGGAGAACAGTCTCATTTTCAATAAACTCGTGCTAACTGTGTTTGTGAGTTCACTGCTTCATTTTGCATGACTCTGTTTTTCCATTCACTTGTTTACCAGGTTAGCATTATCAGTTTCCAACTCTTCCATTTTGTCACACCGATTCAACACACAGTTTTAGTACTTAAACTGTAGTATTTTATAGTTTGATCATAAACAAATATGTATCTTACTTTATTATATTAACCCCTAGATGTCTCTGTAGAGCTGATCTTTCTGAAATATCTGGTGCCTTATACCGTCCATTCTTCTTCTTCTTTTTTTTTTGTCCTAAAGGTGATAAGAATTTGGAAGGAGGAAGACATTCTCTTAGATAAGGCCTTCAAAGCAACTGTAAGTCTGAACATGGATATTCATCTCAAAACATCTGTTCACATTGTACATGGTATTATTATTGGCTGTGATTATTTAACACACTACGTTATTGTACTCATTAATCTGAGAGTTTATCCACAGTATGCAGAGCAAACAGCCAAAAATGTCATTATACGTGCACTCACTGATTGTTAATAAGACTGAAGTCATTCTCAGACCTGCTTCCTTTGTGTAGGTGTCATCTGACGTCTGGAGGGTCCACTGTGTACATGGAGGGGAGCCTGTGGTCTTGTTCCAGAGAGGAGCTGTAAGACTGCTGGACTCTCTGCTTTCTGCTCCCCAGCAGCCCATAGAGGAAATCGTGGTTCAAGAGGAGGCCATCAGGTCAGTATCATCACACCTTACAACCTCAGTGAATCCCTTGTGTTGTGTCCTCAGAATGAGGTTCAGAATCTGCCCCCAAAGTCATGTTACATTTCAGCAGTTAATATTTATTATAAGGCTACATCTCCCAACTTTGATGTAGACAACAAAATAGAATAACCTGATTGCTAATGCTGTGCTGCAGTTTGACCTGTCATTTCCTTGTGCCGTTTTAATGAGTCTTCCTTTTGTCTTTAGGTGGAGCACCAACATAGTGGCAGAGACACAGCAGTTTGTCATCTTCACAACTGAACAGGTAAATAAATTTTAAATGTTTGGCTTTCAACACAATTCAGTTAATTATATATATATTATATTCATTGGACTTGTATCATAAAGACAATTAAATCAATGGCATGCTTATGTGCCTGCATGGAAATGCATGTGAATGACATGAATTTTAACGACTAACCTACCCAAACGTAATTTAGTCTGTCTTTGTTTTCTCCACAGGCATCAGCGTGAACTCTTAGTTACTAAATACCCTTTTGCATGTAAATGGCTGTCACTGTCTTTCCACAGAAAGGGGATCATTTCCTCTACCTGCAGAGACTGAACCCCAACACCCTACAGAGGTACCGGCTGGAGAGAGAAGAGCCTGGTCTTGGCCCACTCAGCTTCTCTGCCTCCTACAGGGATAAACACATCCGCCTGCTTTATCTCTGTAAGCCTGAATTTCCTGTTAAAATATTTTTAGTGTTGGTATTTGACAGCACAGGCTAGTTTCATGGACCTGGGAATGAAAATGGGCTCAACACAGTGGGTGACATGAATTTCTAAAGGCAGTGAAATAACATTTAATTGCTGATGGTGCTAGCCAACTTTGCTGCTTTGTATGTAGGAGGTCTTTGCAGTAAAGGACACGTGAACTGGTGCTCTCCAGAACCACCATTGTGCACCATTTAAATTTGGTGCAGTAGTACCGCTAATGGAGATGAGACATGGACAGGACACCCTACACAGTTCAGGATTACTGCAGAGAGAAGTGAACGATCCTGGTTCAGTATGTTATTATCAGCAGACATTGACAAGCCAACTAATGGCCACTAGGGGCAGAAAGGCCAACAGCAAATCAGTGGGTGTATGAGAGAGTGAATGTGAACTCTTTACAAGTGTTTCACAATTTGAGTTGTGGTTTTTCTCACACAGAGCTCAATACCCTCTTGAACACACAAGCGCCCATCTGATTCAGGGAGTAACATATAAAGCATAATCTTGATTGAAAGGATTACCGTAATTTCCAGACTATAAGCCGCTACTTTTTTCACATGCTTTGAACCTTGCGGCTTAAACAATAATGCGGCTAATTTATAGATTTTCACAGGCTGACGAACTTCATGCCGCCAAAACATTTAGCCTCGTCACATCAGACCAATGAAATTACCGAAAAGGTCACAGTGGACCAATGAAATTGTTTGAATTAGATCAAACGCACTCACATTAAATTCTTCAGATCAGTCATTTTGCGCTTAATGTACACACCCTCATCATGGAAAACACAAAGAAATGCATATGATGCAGCTTTTAAGTTAAAGGCAATTGACCTGGCTGTCGAAAAAGGAAATAGAGCTGCTGCACGTAAGCTTGGCATCAATGAATCAATGGTGAGACGCTGGAGACGGCAGCGTGAATGTGTAAATATCTCATGTTACAACGTAGACACCTGCGGCTTAAAGACAAGTGCGGCCTATATATGTACAATTTTTTTTTTTCTTTTTAAATTTAGTGTGTGCAGCTTATATTCAGGTGCACTCAATAGTCCGGAAATTACGGTAATTCGGTCATCTGTTCAGTAATTCATGTGTGAGCTGACATTCACTCACAGTCAGGACCTAGTGCCCATTAGGCTCCTCTATCTAGTCACTTTCTCTCTGCAGTATTGCTAAACGGAGCAGGGAACTTTGTGGCTGTGACACCTTGTGCCCTTAGCTGCTTGAGATAAACAATAATCCTTTTCACCTTTTTGTGCCTCTTCATTTTCCTGCCATCCAGACCCTAACGGTCATGTGTACCAGAGTGTGGTCTCTGTGCGGGGCCTGGGGACTGAAGAGGGGACTCAGGCCCTCCCGCTCCCCCGTAGCCTGCTGCTGAGTCTCCCTGTCGGCGAGGGCCTGCTGGAGGCAGCGTCGGCCATGGTCCTGGATGAAGCCCATGTAGCTGTCGTGGGGGTTCCACATCCCTCTGCTGGAGCTGGTAAAGGTACAGTAAACAGCCAGTCTCCTGTCTGTGTCCCAAAGGTTTTAGGTATGAAAAGTTCACACTAGAAATCTAAGAAAAGTAGAAAAGCAGGCATCACTCGATACAAGCTTAGAGCGCTTTTTAAAAGGTTTTTAAGGTGTCTGACTGACCTGAATTCAATTTATGGTCTCCACATGTAAACAGGGAATTTTGTTTACTGACACTGAAGAAGAGTTTATAGGTCCAAAAATTATTAGAACTGAAATTAACACAAGGCCAACAATACTGTAGTCTGGAGCTGCATTAAATTCTGACACGTGGATCATGTTTTCAGAATAAATCTGAGAACGATGAAGCCATGTGACTCCAATGTCTGTGTGTGTTTGATTTTTTCAGACTTTCTCTGCATCTGGAATACCAATTTCCAGACACTCCAGGCAGGAAAAGAGATGGCGGGTAAAATCTACGGGCAGGTAGGGATGCTTTGGTGTATTAAATATTAAAATATTAAGTTTTCTAATGTTTCTTGTTTCATAATCAGCAGATGAAACATTATACTGATAATGATTTTTAGCCATGTCAATGGCTGGGCCTTAGAGCTCATACACAATCACCAGTGTGTACACGAGCTTTAGTTGCTGACATTCGAAGTATGTGTGAACCACCCACTCAGACTTCCCTCATTGTTGTTGTTATTACCGCATGCCAAGGTTCCCTGTCCTTCCAGCTGCTGGGTGCTGATGGAGGACTGTATGACTTTGGTAGAGCATTGTGCCTGCACTCCACTGTGACGGGGCTCACTGTCCCTCCTCACAACTTTATGGCAGTTTACAATCTTAAAATAGACACATAAATAGACTTGTTGGGTAGTATTATCATGTATTATCTGTATCATGCTTATGTGTACCAGGAATTCCAATTTGTATTCATGTTCTTTTCTCTCTGATTTAGCTTTGGTGTTATTCCAACAAATTATTCATTCCACATGGGAAAACCCTCTCTGTTATACCATTTGTTTGCCCCAAATCTTCCCTGGCCTCTGCACTGGGGAAGCTAAAGCAGGCCAAGACTGAAGGTGAGCTAAAACAGTTTTAGTACTGTGACTGTAAAAAACAAATGACATACACAAGACACACACCTGTAACCTACTAAACCTGTGTGCCTGATTTAGCAGAAGTAATTAATACAGCAGTAACATATTATTTTATCATATGTTCAGTTATGTGGTCAGTTGTCCCAACTGACGCTACAGCAGTGATAGTCAAGTCTATGTGTTTTTCTAACTGCCACAGAGTCCAAAGCTCCAGCCTCCGTACCATCTTGGAATAACATTCTGCATGGAGAGAAAGCTCAGCCCTCCAGAACAGTAGAGACCAGGAAGACGGTATGTTGGCTAACTGTGTTTTAAATGAGTTTTCAAGGCAAAAGAAGGCAAATTACTTACTTACAGCAAGGCCAGATTTTTTCGCTGCATGAATTGCTAGTGCATCAACCCCAGTTCGCTTACAGTGTCAGACCGACAGCGTTTCCAAAGAACTTTATTCATTATACTAATTAACACTGCCTCCATATCAAATTGTGAATTACAGTAATTGCTGCCTGAAATGGTGGTGCATCATTCACAAAATGTGTTAAGTTATGTAACTTACATTTATACTGCTAAAAAACAACTGCATTGTGTAGGATTTGTTACTGTATTTGTAGTGTTATCTATAATGGCAAACCAAATAAATTTGACTCTTCTTTCCATACAGAGAATGAGCCGTAAAACTCAATCAACACCTAGTTTAACAACTGACCAAGTTCTGGAGCTCATCAAGGTAAAAATGTCATTTTTCATGGCTCAATAGCAACATACTGAATCTGCATGCTTTCACATAACTAGGTTGACAAATTCTAACATATAGTAATTAACAAAATATTTTATTTTCCCAATTTAGACAGCACCAGTAGAAGATGTCCAGAAAGAAGTGGAGGGGCTTCTATCCAGATCAGACATCCAGGACTTGCAGCCCTCAGTGGGGCAGCTAGTATCAATCCTTGTGTCCCGGAGCCTGACTGATCCAGCTTTCTACACCCCTAGCACCCTGGCACAGCTGGTACACACTCAGTGCCTCTGCCACAGGTCAGTAGGACCAGGAATTAACTGAAAGATTAAAATGATGTATCTAGGAATTTATTCTACAGAATGTATTCCTGAACTTTAATACTCTGGTAAATACCAAAACTTGCCATTGAATGAAAATGCGATGGTTTGCACCGCTGTTGCAGTGATGTGGTAAACACAAATTGTATAACAACCAGTAAATCAACCATTATTTCTGTTATATGTGACCACTTACCATTATATTCCTCTACAGTGTGTGTCCAGACCTTGTGCTGTTGGCCCTGGAGAAGAAGGATTACTTTCTCTGTCAGCTCTGTTTGCAGTTCTTCCCTGACATCCCTGAGGCTGTCACTTGTGCCTGCCTCAAGGCCTTTATCAGGTAAAATGAACATTTTTATAAATTATGTTGACTGATGGTTTTATGACACAGGCATGAACTGATATCTCTGCCAGTCTCCTTTGATACAACCACAGGGGGGCACCAAAGTAACACATTTGTCAAATTATGCAACTAGTGGCTTCCAACAGGTGATTGAAGTGTTGATGTAGATAATATCCTGCAGTGTTTAATGATCAGATCATTAGCCTGACTTGGTGTAATATAAACTGATAAAATAACAGTGTGCGGTTGCACCTTCTTCTTGCAGTATGCCAGACACTGATGCAGAGAAAGCGAGCCTGGATCCTGACAGCGTCTCCTTCATGGAAACCCTCATCTCTAGAGAGCGTGGTCAGGCTGGCTTGCAGAATGGTTTTAGCCCCACCTCCTACGACGAGGACCCCTCAGACGCCCTCAGCGGAGGTGGTGACGTCATAAAGACCGGAGCGGAAGACAAGAAGAAGACCTCAGCTCCATCAGAACTGATCTGTCCCGTGGGATTACACAAGGCTGTTCTACTGTATCCTCATAATGCGTAGTCACTCAAATGCAGCATTTCACCATTCTGTCTATGAAGCAACTTTTCACACTCAACTGAACATTTGTCTGTTTTTATGCCTTGTATCCTCCATTGCTTCACATTTTATGTATTAGTAAAAACAAAACAAACAAAAAAAAAAGGGTACAGTAGTCAGGAAGAAAACCATATCCCAATTTCAAAAGTCAAAGTATGAGATCTTAACTCAAGCTGCAAAGAAACGAGGTTCTGCAGACGGCGTACAGCGACAATTTCCTCCTCCCACACCTAAAAGATCTCTCCTCCCAGCATGTTGTTGTAAGTAACAGATAGTTTGGGTTATTGCAGGAGTTCATCATGTGTTAACTGTAGTTACAATTTACAACATTCTTTATTCATACTGTCTGACTGTTGTCTGTTGTACCATTTGTATTCAGGTTAAACCAGTGATAGTTACAGTAGACATAATTAATTTCATGCTATATGTGTAATGGTCTGTAACTTGTCAGATTGTTAGCCAGTCCAACCATAGGTCCTTAAAAAAAACTGCATTTATAATTAGTTAATTTTCTTTCTCATCCAATCAGCTTTTCCTCCAGTATCTGCAGTTCCTCTACCTGAAATATTCCCAAGATGCTTTCCCACAGATGCATGGATTGAGATCACCAAGTCTGACTCAGGTCTGTATCAGTGTCAAACTAGATAATGAGGGTGCCCACACTTGACATAGGAGTACAGGTAGTGTCTGTCACAGCAGGACACATTGCGTGACAAAGCTGGAGGCAGGGAAAAAAGTATTTGCTCACTTTGCTGACATATTTTCAAATCTAGATATGGCAGAGGTCAGACCGTTATTTTAACCTGCATGTGTGCAGACTGAATTCAGTTCAGCTGCAGCTCATACATTAGTGTTAAGAGATGGAGGGTTATAATGAGATAGGCTCAAAGAAATAGAGCCACAGTGTGATTTGCCAATATGGTCTGATCTCAAAAATCACATTTATTTTTAGTTTCCCCATCATTTTTAGAAACGTCTGATATCTAACAAACGTGTAAAATCACTGAATTTCTCAAGAAACTCCCAGACCTCACACACTGTTAACTCTTCTAACTTTGTCTTTGCATTTGATTGTAGATCATGGATTGGGTGTGCTTGGTGTTGGATGCCCATTTCACAGTGCTCGTGATGACTCCAGAGGCCAAAGGCTTACTGCTGAACCTCCACAGCTTTGTCAAGTCTCAGGTAACAGTCACCCCTTTGTCTGCTCTCTAACCGGCTGCATGTGGGTTTGATAATTTTCATTCTGTGAGACTCTGTTACTGTAGTTGTGTGGAGACTTTGTTTATAATAGCCAGTACAGTATGGCAGTTTTAGCAGGGGAAAAAAAAAAAGTTGTATCTGGGAAAGAATTTGAACCAATTTGCTTTCTTGTGTCCTCAGGTGAGACTGGTTTCTGAGCTTGGAAAGATCGAGGGCAGCCTCCAGGAGCTCAACAACATGAAAGTGAATAAGGACGTGGGACAATACTCCATTGAAATCATTGAGCTGTTTTAGAATGTGTACAGAATACTTTTAATAAATCTTTGAGCATATTGTCATATTGTTTGAGGTTGTTTACATGTCTCGACTAGTATTTTAAGTGCTTTTTGGCACAGATGCCACCAGCTGTCAGAACTCATGCTGCATGAGTTTTACTGTTAGACCTTGAATTAACTTGCAGATGCGTTTGAACAGTGTTTTAAACTTGTTCAAGCCAATGACAATTTGCCCATTCGGACAACATGAATTGCATGATTAATTTACACTCTGCTCATGTTTCAACCTGGTTAATGATAGGTTTGTAAAATACATGCAAAAGCAACCTAATACAGCAGTGTGGTCAAGGTTTTTAACATTCATAACGGGACTCTGCCTTTGAATATGTAACTGTGAGAGTGAATGGCTGTATTCTGTATTTGTCCCAACACAGCAGAATATGTGTAAATCTGTCAACTGTGACTGTACTGGGTTTTCCACAGGAAAGCCTTTTTGTGTTGAATGCAATTATATAACAATGAGAAAATTGTTGATCCACGTGTGAATGTTTTATTTTTATTAAAAGATCAAGCTCACATACAAGCACAGTCATGGAAGTTAGTGTTGTGATTTATTTAAGCTTGTAGTGTGAGGACTTAAAGTGGGCAATTCATATGAATATTTTTGTTGTTTATTGGCAGTAGTAGTATTAGGTCCTTAAAACACTGAGCTGGTGTGATACACCTAACATTTGACACATCAATTGTACTTGGAACAGGAACACATCACCCATACAGATTACCTACAGTAAAACATTTGGACTTTTTTGGGGAGGGTTATGAGGGCAGAGATAAAAGTGTACAAGGGGTTAGAGTAAATCCAACAGCTAAGAAACTGTGCTAATTGCTATTTCGATGGAAAAAATATTAGGTGCTTGTCTACATTTTATTGCGTCGTTATTTAGTAACCCAAGGATAGCGATGTGCCACGTGGTACGGTGGTGTTTTTTTTTGCCTTTGAGTAGCTTTCTTTCTCTTTAGCTTACTAAGTTATTAATTGGCAATGTATGTTTACACTATGACTGTTTCCCTCCCAAGTGTTGTAATCACCAACAAAAAGACACTCCGTTGTCGGCAGGATTCGAACCTGCGCGGGGAGACCCCAATGGATTTCTAGTCCATCGCCTTAACCACTCGGCCACGACAACTGTTGTTTTATATGAAATACTGGTATCACTATAAACATTCACAGATATGGCTCACACCACACTGATTTATGAAATTATCCTGCGATAGCAGCAGACAGAAAGAGATTTCCTTGTGTTTAACCGGCTAACTAGCTACTTGTGCTGTGTTTTTTCTACTGCTGAAGCTAGGTAGATTAAGGAAAGGAAAGCAAATCAATGCAGCGGAAAACCTCAAATATTTATATCAATTCTAACGTATCTAAAGACATCAAGTCAAACGCAAAGGGTAAGTCTTAAAGGTAAAAGTGAGGGTGTTGCGGGCCACCGGATCACGATGTTTCACTTACTACTACCCGCTACTGGGTTATTGTGGGCCACACTGTTGCAGCAGATTATAGTGTGTTTGTTAAACAGGAGCTCGGCATCGCTCCTGACTCTATTACAGTTAGGTTTACTGAACTGATTGTAAATGGAGCCAGATATTAGTGGTTATTATTAATGAGTAATTTGAACGCTGTGTAAGATGCATTTGATCAAGTAATAAACTACTGCAGTTACCACATTCACGCCACTTTAAACCTTAAAATTTGTGCGCCGTTAACTTTTACGAGGACTTATTTAGGTTCGTATAACAGTGCTCAATGTCGGACGTATGCTTATCTTCTCGCCTCGCATTGCTGCGACGATGATGGCGACAGGGCCGAAATAAACGATGGTGTTCTACTGAATACACTCGACCCACCTGTGACCAAAACCACCTTGTAAGACCGGCCAGCGCTAATAAGGCACTATTGCCGGACAGCGTTTGCATGGATAACTAATTTTATGAACTAGCACGGCAATTGCGTCTATTGTAGAATAGTGAGTCACGTGACCTCGCATCTATTCAGGCCTCGTCAAGTAACTCGGTCAAGTTAGAGAATAAAGCAACACTTCCCACTCCCCGACAGTGAGGTCGTTAAAACGATGACGTCAAAAGCTCGTTTTTGGATTATTTAAATTGCCGCTGTGAAGACAAATAATAAATATAATCGGCTCTTGCACTTATGTTATGTCCTGTACACCAAGATATCTATTATTATTTTATTTTTTCTAAACGTTTTCCTTGCTTTTACTTTGAAAGAAAGGTACTGTACTTCCAGTACCACCACTCTATCTGCGTGTAACTTGACGCAGCTCTGGGGCCTGCTGTGTTTTCAACGGAGGGAGAGCCGAGAAGAAAAATGGCGTCTGCAGGCGACCCAGAGCGGGACACCGGCCATTCAGTTTGAGCTTTCCGCCCTGAAATTGAGACCGGGGCTTGGTGGGGACTCATCGGAAACCGTCGCCAGATCCACTATTTTTTTTCTACCCCGTTTTTCTCCGGTGTGCGTGGCTCATTCAAGCACCGAGATTGAAGCGGAACAGAAGAGACTCTCTCCTACAATGAGGGGGAGAAGAGGAAGGCCGCCCAAACAAGCAGCCGTGATGCGGGAAGGTTCACCCGGGCCAGTCCGCGGCTCGCGGGGCGGCAGGAATAGAGGGATGCGTGGACGGGGAAGAGGCAGAGGACGGGGACGGGGACGGGGAGGAAGTGGCGGCGTTTGCGGCACTGGCTCAGCCGAGGTGGATACAGAAATTTCCGGCCGAGAGAACTTTCATTCGTCCCGGGGCCGCAGGAAAGTTGGAGCCTCCATCACGGCGGCGGCCGCGGCATCGCGGGGCAGAGGAGGCAGAGGGAGAGGCAGGGGGTCGAGAGGCGGCCGCGGCAGCAGAGGCGGGGTGAGGCGGCCTCAAACCAAGGTGGTCTACGACGACAACAGCGACGAGGAGGATGATAATTTAAGCTACAGGTCAGACGAAGATGAACTCCTGAACGACAACCCCTCGTCGGATCTTGAAGAAGAGGAGGCCTTGGGAAACGACTCTGACTATCTGGAGGAACTACCGTATGATGATGATGCCAGCTACTGTACCGAGAGTAGTTTTAGGAGCCACAGCACGCTCGGTAGCACCCCAGGTACGTTCGTTTGCAAGTGCACGCACTTTAGCAAAGCATGTTTGCATTACCAAAAGTGTTCATTTTATTTTTAGCTCAGTACAGAAACGAAGCCGCATTGTTCAAAATGGAGCTTGCACTCAGAAACAGGCCTTTGTTTACCGTGTGCTCTGCTGGCCGCTGGCTTGCAGATTTGCTCCACGCTTCAACCGGCTCTCACGTTTTTAATTTTTGCGGGATCAGCACATTTTTGTTGTCAATTTATAATGAAGAATTCCTGCCCCCTTTTTTCTTACCGGCCTTTTTTCCATTCGCAACGCAGTTACGTGTTTTCACACACAATGAGAAAGAAGATGTATAGACTGCGTTTGCTACTTTCCATTCATTTCATTCATTCAGCTTTTCTAGTTATGCGAAAGTATAGTACGTGCACTTTTTTACTATGTGAATTATGCTCTATCAAAATACGTAGTTTGTAAACACTGTTCCCCATTAACCGCTATCTGACAGTTCATAGTTACTTTCAAGCTTCGTACTTAATTGAAGTGTTACCCATTACATAAATGATAATCATTGTATTTTTTATGCAAAGTCAATAAGTATGTACTTTTTCGAGCTCTATTTCAGACGACATATTTTGGTGACTTAACGCTGCTAAATGAGTTTGACAGGCCTTTGTTTTGAAGAGAGGCGCTCTTTTTTCACTTGTTGCAAACGCCTCATTACAGTATTACGCGGTGCACCGTTACCATAGTAACCACTCTTAATGTTTATCAGGTGTGCAAGTTAGGTCCATCACGTTCCCAGTTATGAACAGTCACGTTATTAAAGTTGTGTCTGCAAAAACCGATTGACAGATCATATTATGTAAAATAATGTACCGGAGGTAGTGTGGCCCAGCCACTGGAAGTAATTCTAAATAGGATTAGAAAAATAGTTCAATGGTGGTCCAGACTTGAGTGTTTTGTGCATTTATAAATGTGCTTTTATCATTTTGAAACAAAAATGTTCTCTGGGGAAAACAAATGTGAAGACTGTATTTCTTGATTTGTTCGCTGTACAACACTTAACAACTCTCTGGTCCGGCTTAGTTGCAATTTATGTGGTTCAGGGATTACACACATACCTCTCAACTTCCAGTGGTCAGGCTGTCTGATTTTTCTAAAGACATCTGAACATGGAAGTATTGTGCAGCAGAGTGTGAGGGGTCTTTCATAAGACCATTGGTGACAGACAGACAAACATTACGATGCTTTAACTGTCATGGCACATAGGCACATATGTCCCTGCTGTTTTCAAACACAATGCATGCGCGTACACATAACCTTGTGTTCGATTCTGAACAATAAACCCACCATCAACCCCTATTTCACCTATTCATACCCTCATGCTGTCACAGGTTAATTCCTTGCCATCACCATTTGTGAAACAGCCATTTCTGCTGCTGTAGTCGCATCAGTTTCTCTGCTTACACATCACTGCTAAACCAGCGAAACATACTAGCCCCAACATAAATAAATTTCCTAAAAATAAAGCAAAATCCAATTTATCTTTGTCCAATTTATTTGCTGCAGTTTTTACAGGGAAGATACAACATGGCAGACAGTGCAGTTGTTGTGGTGTAATTTTATAGGTTTTGTTTATTCAGTCTCCTTATGAAAAGTTAATGCAGCAACTTGCACTCCACAGGGATGTTACAGAAGAAGCTCACGAGAAAGTTGCACAGCGATATCTACTATATAATGCTAATTTTACAAAGCATGAATAGTAACAGTACACTAATATTTTGATGAGTAGGTATGTGTCTCTTTCATACCAAAGCCGATCTGTGTTAGATAAGCATGTAACCCTGGTCAGGAGCAGGGTCGTGAGGCCGGGTCAGATGACCTAAACTGACCCACTCAGATCAAGTACAAATACAGGCTTATTCCACATTACTGTGTTCAGTAATGAATAATGCAAGGCTCATGTACACGGAATTGCACAGTCCAGGGGGAATACACAGGTATAGCAGTTATGCTGCAACATTTGCATATATTTCTCTTGCAGAAACAGAGGCAGTACTTAGCTTATTGTCTTGGGACAAGAATGTTCTTGTTTACCTCTTCTAATGTCATGTCCACACTGCCACACTGTATTACAAATAACCCCATTCATATCAGCACTAGCTTGTGATTCCCCCAAATTAGACATTCCACTAGTCCTTTGTAGAATCTGGAAGGGACAGCACGTTAGATTTAGTTGGGTTTTTATTATTGAATCCCCTTTTTTTTTTAATAAGCACAGGGTTTGGGGCTTTGAGCTCTTTGAGTATGCAGTGGCACTTTGGGGGGTCCCCAAGTACCACCAGGCAAGCTGGAAGAGGGAATCTACCCAGACTGTTCAGCCCAGGGGTACCCTCCCAGTGCCTGCATTGTTGCAAGCACTGTGGTGTTCCAACATCAGAGACAGTTCAGAGAGACATCAAGGATGCTGATAAGTTCAGGCATTAGGTTGCACTGACTAATGTTAAACATAAGGTATACAGTATAGCTCATTCTAGTTTGGTATACCATGTGTATCTCATGAAAATGCTTATAGTTGTCATGTTAGGACACTTCAAATATATGTATTTCACATGCTTAGAGTTACTGTCAGTTTACTTTCCATTTATTGTAAAGAGTAGACACACAGTGCTTGAAGTGGTTTATATCACCTTTTAATTTTTTCCCTTTGTTTATGCGCTTTCCTTCTCTCCCTCATCTCCTGGCTCTTTTCACTTCTTACAGGCCGGAGAAGGAGTCGGGCTATGCGACCGCGGTCTCCCATCCTTGAGGCAAAGGACATTCCTCCATTGGAGCTTCCCAAGTCCTCCGAGGACCTCTTGGTTCCTACCTCACAGCTCCTCAATATTTCTGCCGTCTACGAGGTCCTCCGCAACTTTGGCTCAGTGCTGCGGCTCTCTCCGTTCCGCTTTGAGGATTTCTGTGCAGCATTGGCCAGCCAGGAGCAGTGCACGCTGCTGGCAGAGACCCACATCTCCCTGCTCAAAGCTATTCTCAGAGAAGAGGACACTTCCAACACCACATTTGGTCCCGCTGACGTGAAGGACTCCGTTAACTCCACTCTGTATTTTGTGGATGGTATGACCTGGCCAGAGGTGGTGCGGGCGTACTGTGAGAGTGACCCGGAGTACCGGCATATTCTGCCCTTCCAGGAGAGTGAGGATTACCCGTATGAACCATTGGAAAGCAAAATTAAAGTTCTTCAGTTTTTGGTGGACCAGTTCCTGGCGACAAATATTGCCCGGGAGGAGCTTATGTCAGAAGGGGTGGTTGCCTATGATGATCACTGCAGGGTGTGTCATCGTCTTGGTGACCTGCTGTGCTGCGAGACATGTTCAGCCGTTTACCATCTGGAGTGTGTGAAGCCGCCACTGCAGGAAGTGCCGGAGGACGAGTGGCAGTGCGAAGTGTGTGTAGCACACAAGGTACCTGGTGTTGCGGACTGCATCCCTGAAGTTCAGAAGAGCAGGCCGTTTATTCGTCAACTGCCAGTTGGCTATGACAGACACCACCGCAAATACTGGTTCCTGAACCGCCGCATTGTTGTGTAAGTTTACAATGTTTCATTTATGTGTGATTCAACATTTAGAGGTGTCAGTGTGAGTGACTGAATCTTGTTACAGTCCTGCACATTGATAATATGCCATTTACAACAAAGTTATTAGTTAAAATTAACATCCAAAATATCCAAATATCACTTAAAACATTTGATTAGGACTTAGTGATTCTGTGAAGCAAGTTAGTTTAATCTTCATTAGCCTTGTTTTTTTAAAGAGGGTCCTTTCCAGAAGAGTAGCACACTTACAGTACACTACCAACACATAACCACCTCACACAGTGAGGGTAATCAGCAGAAAAGCTGTGTCCTTTTCAGTTGTAGCAAACTTGTAGTAAAGAATACCACGAATCATCTGCTTGTACAATTACAAACAACACCATAAGGAAGAGCGATATGGCCACTATTTCTGTAATTTCCTCTCTGCTCATTCCTGTGCCGTAATTTGATGTGAAATTGTAGCTGCTGTCTGTGCAGCTGATGCACCACATTATCTGTGGGTCAGTTTACTTTGTCCCAAACACTTATCTGGAGATTGCCAATTGTGAGAATTGTGATCTTCTTGAGATACTCCATGTAGTGTTACAATGTCTGTGAAGCTCCGCGTGCTAATTCAAGGCATTAATAATAACAATTTGATTTAAAAGACGTGCTTTACTGAACATGTGTTCAGCCTGCATTTGACCCCCCCCCCCATTCATAAGAGACTGTTGTCAGAGGTTAATCCCCATGTTAGCGCCAGAGTATTTTACACAGTATTGCTTAACCACAGAAAAACTGTCAGTGTCATTAAACATTGCTGATATCAAATAAAATTCCCATCCCATAAGAGTTGCCTAGAGTCCAGAGCCAGGCTCCTGTCCACTCTGAGCCCACCCAGGTCTGGAGGAAAGTAATGAAGCTAAGTTGAATGACCTGCAGTGACCCATTCAGACTAACTACAAATGAGCTGTGTCACTTTGAAAAACATAGGCCAGCACTTAAAAAGTCAAACATTCATACCACAGATTTGTTAAATGAGAATAGATTTGTAGAACAGATAATAACACTATTGTAGGACTATTACAGCAAACAAGTTCCATATGCTGTGTTTCAAACTATTATGTAGTGGCAGACAGTCAGGAAACAGGATACAGGACTGAATATTGTGACAGTTCTCAGTGACAAAAAGCAATAGGAGTACAGATCTGCATATTGGTAGACCTGCTGTTTAATAAACCCAAAATAACTGCATCCCTCCATAGTATCTAACATAACCTGACCATCAGCAGTATTGGTCCTGTATGTTAGCAAATTATCTTGGTATTGAGCTGTCACAGATGGTATGTGTGCTGGGTCAGCAGCAGCAGAAGGCCTGCTACATAAACCATAAAGGAGCATGGATCACTTGAACAGTATAAGATTTATAAGGGTAGGTGGCCTGAGGTTTGTCATCGCTGCATTTCACCACCTCTCTTCTTTTTCTGCTACGAACTGCTCACCAAATTGGCCCCCAGCAGGTGCTGATGTTCAGTGTCCCTTCAGAGGTTGTGTGTGTGTGCAAAACAAGTAATTTGAGCAGGAAAATAGTTTTTTGACTGGATGGATGTGCACAAAGTTCAGGTGTGTGTGTGTATATGTATGTGTGCCTCCAGTGAAGTCCTGGAAGGATGCTGAATAGACACTACTGTTACACGGCCTCAGGCTTTATAGTCCCTGGGCATGGATCACGCTGAGCAAAAAGCTGTCAAATATGCCACTCTATAGCTGCTGCTACATAAACTCAAGTGTCCGTGTGATGATTAATGATTTCAAGCAAAGACTAACTAAAAGCCACCAAAAACATTTATGACATAGTAGTTAAGATATTTGAAGAATTTGCTACATATATCAGTATCAAAAATATGTTTAATGATATTGATTTTAATTGTGTCATCCAGCCCCAGTTAGCATGATTATTCACTCTGTATAAATGCTTCTATTGTTTCATTTGTTTAACACAATTTGTAGCTTTAACATCAGTCGGGAATTCTCTTCAACACTATGGACAGCCAGTGTCTCCAAGATGCTCCTAACAGCCAGTCGTGTGCACTGGCTCTGAACTGCTGTTGTTGTTGTTGTTGTTTGGGAAAACTTGAGCCAGCTCTGAGGCTGTAATACTTGTACATGTTGATCTTTATCATAGCTCTTGAAATATTTTGTATATATTGCATCACATAGTTTATATTTTACAGTTGCAGCATATAAATACTATGCATCTGTTGTTAATCGTGTGTTTTGTCACACGGTGTGCGTCACACACACTACATACTGATGAGTGAGTCTGGCAAACCCAGATGAAAAACACTCTGAAGAACAATTGAAGAAATGACAGTTGGATAAACAATTTTACGGTGTGAAAGATTCTTCAGTGGATTTATTGTCCTCCACTTCCTACTGGCAACTTGCATATTTTGCACACCTGTTCACACCTGCTCTTCTTTTTGAGGAGTGAGTGAGTTGATGTTAAGTGTATTGTCTGTGATGAGAAAAAGACACCACTGTCACCGCAGAGAGATGGAAATGTGCTTTAATACCTTTGGTAAGGTCCACTTTGTTACTGGTGGTAAATCAAGCAGGCTAACTGTAAAATGAACATTTATAATGGTTGGATCTTCTCAGCAAAATGTCTGTTATCTCAGACACTTCAAAAAATAATTGCTCACATGATAAATTCACTGTTGCCTCTGATTATATATTTCTCATATGAGTATATTATTTGTTTATTTAGCAGGCACAATATACATAAGGTGACATCAGTGCGATTTAAAAGTTTAGATTTAAACAAGTCTACATCTGCAGACCTTGATAATTTGATGTGAAATTAAAATAAAGGAAAAAAAATGCATCTACTGACAAGACAAAGGACAAACAGTTATTATCAAAGCACATACAGATGCACACCAGCATAGAGAAAGCAAGCATATGTTCTACTCCTCCCTGTTGTGTCTCCTAATTTTTTTTTACCAAATTGTTTCTCCTTTTTCTCCTCTCTCATTTCTCCCCTACAGTGAAGAGGATGGTGAGCAGGAGGACAAAGCCATCTGGTACTACAGCACCAAGGTAAATGTGAATTGTGTGTGATCATTTTCTCCAACTGCAGTTGTATCTTCTTTCTACAGTCAGGTTTGATAACTTTGTTCTTCCTCCCTAGTTATTTTTTCCTTTATATATGTATATGTGTGTGTGTGTGTGTCACAACCCTGCTACTTCTTTTAATTAACAAAATACATCCGAACATTCCCTGGTTTTTGGCAGTGCGGCTGTCATAACATTGAGGTAATCTTGCATTGCACTTATTGAGCTCTCCCTTAACTCTGTCCTTCCCAGGTCCAGCTGGCTGAGCTGATAGATTGCTTGGATAAGGAGTACTGGGAGGCCGACCTGTATGCAGCCCTCGAGGAGATAAGGGACGAGGTGCACACGCATATGGACATCACTGAGGACCTAACAAACAAGGCCCGTGGCAGCAACAAGTGTTTCCTTACTGCCGCCAATGGTAAAGAGACCATAATTCTTTCTCCTTTCAATCCAATAAAATCATTTCCAGAGAATCTGAGATGCATTTTGTCACAGAGTTTAATCATTTATCAGAGTGGAAGAAGGATCTCTTTAAGCGCAAAGTATTTCTCTTCTCTTTCTCTTGCTCTCTCTCTCTTCTCCCCCGTCACTCCTCTTCCTGCTCTCTCCCCAGTGCTCATGAATGCCACCCAGTCATAGATGGCTGGGCCATAGGAATCGACCCAGCTATTATGTAACCTTACTCTGGTCCCAGTCTGGCCAGTATCCAGCTCTTAAGCTTCCCTTCAGTCCCTCATCCCTTCCTTTCTGTCTGTAGGGTATTCACCAAATCCATGTGTATGTTTTTTTGGCTTGCTGCAGTGGTGAAAATGGTCCACTTGTGAGCACATAGTCAGCACAACACGTTTATAGCATTCAGTCTGCTGTGCAATCCAGGTTCATTACAATTAAGCTTTGGGAAATAGCGATACACTTTAAATGGTGTAGCAGAATGTGGTGTTAACTTTGGATGCAACAGCTTGAGTGTCAACTAGCCCTCCGAACAAGCATCTGCAGTGCACAGATAAATTAAAGGTTCTCACTGACAGGCGTCTTTAACCCTTTTTTACCCCCCAGGAGGTAGATAACACAAGCATAAAAAGCACATCACTTGAAAGAAGAAATGCAGCTTTTGTCAAACCTTTTCAGACTGCCTACAGCAGCTTCAGCCCTGTGCTGCCACTATGGTCTTTTTCTTGCACAGTACGAGCCAGCTCAGCAACATTCTGAATATACTGTACATCGTGATTAATTGTTCAGTAAGTTAGAAAAGGCACTTAATGGCCAGAAAGTGTATGCACTCATTGCTTTGTTGTGGTTTGTATATGTGCAGCCACATTCACAACTAATCCATGAAGCTGCATTAAAATGACAAAACAGAAAAAGACAGTAAATGAAGTAATAGTGTCATTATGTGGAAAATGAAATAAATAAATAATAAACTAAATAAATTTAGTTAGAGTTACATTTTTGTTTAAGCTTTAAGCAATGTCACCCTATGACTATCACATATAAAATGTGTGGTATTTCCTCAGACTTGGTGTGAAGAGTAGTATTAAGGTGATGACATATTTTATCATGTTATCATTACACATTGTCCTTTTCTTTCCTTTCATACCTGTTTAGTGGCTCTGCATGTATCAGTCCTGCCTCGGCATTGGTAAATCAGTGTTTAAACAAAGGAGATTTTTAAGAGGAAAAAACAAAACAAAAAAGAAGTAGTTTAAAGAACAAGCTGGTGATTCCTATTTTGTGTTTCAATAAAACATTTGCATACTGTAGTGTTGTTTCTGCTTGATTAAAAATTTCCTATTCAGGGGGAGGCAGAGTGAACACAGATTATGACATTACACAAAGATAGACTTGATGTACTGAACAAAAACAACTCAACCACAGAGTTGTCCATCAGAGCTTTTGTGGGCCTCGGTAATAAAAGACAGATTCAAGTCGTTCACATTTTTGGTGTTTCCACTTTCCAGTGTTTTTTTTCTTTATTCAGGATTTAGATTTTCCTGTCTGTTCAGTATTTTGGAGAGACAACTTTCCTTCCTGCATTTAATTCTCTTTTTCTTTTTTGTTTGTGCTGCTCTGCTCACATCGTCCTCTGTGATTTAATAGCTGGAGTAGGATAATAAACAAAACAAAAGATAATTATCTATTTTCTGCTTTGTTATTATACAAATTGCCTATCAGTGCAGATGGTGGTTTTACATGGCTCGGTTTATGTTAATCTGTAATGGTGCTACTGATGAGTCATACTCTCATAAAGGGCTTCACAGTCTTCCACTGTGCATTAATGACCCAACATGCTTACTCCTCAGTACCACTGTGCTCTCCGACCACACACAAGAATGTAACTTTACTGTGGAGTTTTACAGCAGGTTTTTAAAACATTTTACATGCAAATCATGACATTTAAATCAGCATATAAACAGTATGTTGCCGATACCATTTGCAAAGTCTTAACAAGGAGGTCAGTTGGAAGGTAATTCTGTGACTTCTCCTAGTTTTGGGTTTAAATACAAAATTCAAACATGTCAAAATCTGGCCCCCAAAACACCCCATCTTTGTCCTTTTTTTTATTACCATTCATGTTTTTTTTTTGTCTTCAGTTTGGTCAAGTTATATTTTATATTTGATACCTATACTTACACTGAATTTTAGTTTGATGCTATTGTTTATTCTTGAAATCTAGATTTGTTTTCTTTTCTGTTCACATAGTTAATTATTATGTTAGAAGTTTAGAAGTTTTTTGTTCTCAGTTTTGTGATGGGTGTTCTGAGTGTCTCGCAAAATTTGTGTCTTTTTGTACACACTGTTGAATTGATAATTTTGTGTGTTTTTCCCTGTGCTGTGTCACTGATCACATTCCTGAGCATGATTATTCTAAAATCTCTCAATCACTTTTTTTTCTCGGGCTATTTCTGTTGTTATAACTATCGAGCTTCATTTGTTTACCTCTTCCTGTCTCATCCAGAGGAGATCCTGGAGCGGTTGCGGGCTAAGAAGGAGGAGGAGCTGGAGGAGGTGAAAAGACGGGCTGCTGAGGAGGCCCAGAAAGCGCGGTTGGAGAAAGAGAAGAAGGAGATAGATGTGGAGAAGGAGGACGGAGAGGTCAAGCTGAAAGACGAGGGACAACAGGAGGGCAGGGGCAAAGATATGACAAAGGAGGAGGAGGAGACAAACGAAGATGCTGCAGAGGAGAAAAAGGATGGTGTCAAAACTGGAGGTAATAATGATGTTTATATTTCACATGGACAAATATGGAGCACCAAGTAATGATGAAAGTAGCATAAAAACTGTAACATCCAACCTGAAAAGCTGTTTTTCTAACCAGCAGTGCTGTTGCTCTATTCTTTTTTTTTTTTTTTTTGAGCTTTGGAAAAAAGGACATCATCACAATAGTGTAATTAGTTATTGATTTAAAAATCAATTCCACAGTTATCTGGCTGCTAGACCAATTAGAAATGCTGTTTTTCAAGATGCAAGCAACAAGTTTGGCACTCACAAAGCACATATGTTAATTTATATTGGTGTGTTGCTGGATATGTGGTATCCAGTGCAATTAAGAGACTCTTACACAGAATAACTAGACCTTTATTGCGCTGGCAGCAGAACAAAACACAAACATCTTGCTGTAAGCGAGTTGAGATTAAATATTACAGGTTTGGTAGGGGGTGTCTAATTAGCCTTGAGAGCTTAATGAACATAAATGTCTGTATTCCCATGAATGCATGGTTGCATAATCTTAAAAAGCAAATTTAGAGAATCCTAGAAGATAAAATGCATTTTGGTAAATTATGTGGCTTTGCCTTCAATGTCTAAAATGTAACTTTTTTTTCACCTATTGGTGATGTATGTTATATGATTTTATGATTTGACTATATTTGTCAGCCTCAACCATCACTGCTCCTCTCCAGTGTCTCCAAGTTACCTATGCTTTATTAACTAAAATCTACAATATTTACAACATTGCTGCTGTTCATCTGTAGTCGCTGAAGCTCCACCCACTGGCCAAGAAGGCAGTAGTGGCAGCAACATCTCAGATGGACCGATACCTCCAGCAACCTCTGTTCCAACACAAACCACCATCTTGAGCTCTAGCATGGCCACTGAGGCTCCAAAGCCCCTCACTGCCTCCACCATAGAGGCTCGGACAGAGGGGTGTTCCCATATGGAGGCCTCTCACAACACAGAAGGTATACAAGGACATTTCAGGGTGAAGTTACCCACATTAAGCTTGTTTTGGGGATGCGCTTTACTGCCACAGTCTGCAGCTTTACCAGATTGTGTGATGAATCCCATAACCCTAACATCACCTGTGACTTGTGTGTTCCGCCATACACCCCCAGTGCTTTGATGTTGCTCCTGACCATTTCCCAGCCTGCCTCTTTTTTGCATGTGGCTCTCATTCCATCTGCTGGCTTTTGTGTTCAGTCGTCCAATTTTTATGTCTTGAATTCTGGCTTCAGCTTTTGGAACACTTCCAGCGCCTTTTGCACTTGAACTTGTAGTCCCTCATGCTCTCTTTTTCTCCAAAGAGCAGAGAGGCTGATTGCATCAATTGATTTGCAATCAGGTGGCATTGTCACTGCAATCAGCATGACTGGCCTCACCGAGCTTCAGTCAACTGGGGACAGTGATCGCATTGCAGCGATTATGAAAAACGTTTCTTCAGCTGCTTGCTTGTTATTGGCACTTTTGATTAGATAGCTTTCTGTTTAAGAAGTGCTTTTGTTGTAAAATTGTTCACTGATGACCCACACATATTCTACCGTAAAAATTACAGAACGCCATTCATTCTTCTAGTCTGGTGTTGTGGTCATGTGTGCACAAACCTTGGCCTGCCAGGACTGGACTGGTTGCTCGTTGCTTTCAAATGACCAATCCCTCCAGTTGAAGTGGTTATTTGGTGCATGCATTAAGTATGACTTATCAGTAGAGGGAGCCACAGCCTTAACTATTAACTGTTTTAGAACTATCACATGAAAGTTTCTGTCTTCACTAAGACTGAGCTTCTACTTGTGCAGAACCTTGTGTTTATTTGTCAGTGTTGACAGCTTTGACGCTACAATTTGTCATGTTTTTTCTAGTTCAGTAATTTCAGTCTGGGCTAACACCTGCATCTAGCTGGGCAAACCAATCCATGAAAGATGTCTCAAATGATGACTCAAGACAGCAGGAACAGCACAGTCGAGACGTGCAAGCCGTGTTTTTCTAATGGTCAATAATGTTTGTGATTTTCTGTCTGTGTAGCAGAAAACCCATCATCAGATTCTGTCAGTGGAGATGGAATCCCGAGCCTGAGCCAGCCCCCCCAGCCCAGCGAAGAGAACAGTAACAGCAGTGTGGGAGCTGGGGTCCCTCCAAGGGGCCCTGAACCCCCAGACCTGGCTGACAAGTCCTCCCAGTCATCCCTGGCGAGCCTCGATGACACAGGTCTGGCAATAAAAACATAATTACACTTTGTTGAGTTGTAATATAATAGCTAAATATAATAGCTGAAATGATGCCAGAAAAAGCTTTGGATAACTGTCCCCTATGTCAGACTAGTCATCTACATGTTGCACATGCCTATTAACAGGCCTTAAAACAGACTAGAAACACATTTTACATGGGAAATGCAGCACAAACATGCGCCATGTTTTATGGTATAGAATCACCATCAAGGAATTTTCTCTTTTAATAATCTCTGTCCACCACCGTAATTCCAGAGGAGTTTACTACTGTGTATGACTTTGCCTCCCATGTCTTTGTCTGAAACGGGCACTGCATTTGCAGGGGACGGTAAAGACTCGGCCAACGGCGAGACGACAGGTCTCAGCAGTAAGAAGTCTTCAGCAACTCGCATGGTGACCAGGCTGAGGAACCCAGAAAGCAAGCTGAGCCAGCTGAAGAACCAACAGGTGGCTGCTGCTGTTCATGAAGCCAACAAGGGCTTTAAAGAGGGCAAAGAGGTGCGAAACATAGATGAAAATGATTAAGCAATGTTTAAGCAAGAAATCAAGCAAAAACAAGGAAACCATAGCTGATTTCAAAGTTGAAGCAATCGTGACAGTGACGCCTCATTCAAAGCAACAAGCTGCAATGAGTTCTGATTGGATTTTCTTATCTCCATAGGTACTAGTAGTAAATGCACAAGGTGACGTCACCCGTGTCAGCACGCGCAGCAGCAAGGAGGTGGTGATGAAGGGGACCCTCAGCCAATACTTCAAGCTTGGCCAGGAGGGCAAGTACCGCGTCTATCATAACCAGTACAGCTCCAATGCCCTAGCCCTCAACAAGCACCAGCACAGAGAGGCAAGTAGCACAACAACTTCTGCTTTTACCATTTGAACATTCATTAATACAAAAATAATTCAGTGTAGCACGGTGGTTGCTCGACCTTTCTAGACATGTGATTCTTCTCCTCATCATTGCAACCAAAACACCCAAGTCAGATGGATTGGATATTATGCTATGCTTAGCAGTTTGCAAACTGGAGCAGTTATTTGACAGATATTGACCATGGGACAGTGAAATGTCCCCAGTCTTTCAGATTCCTGAGCTCATTTCCTGACTAAAATACACTTAATCTGTCTTTCCTCAGGACCATGACAAGAGGCGGCATCTCTCACACAAGTTCTGCATGACACCTGCAGGAGAATTTAAGTGGAATGGGTCTATTCATAGCTCTAAGCTTCTGACCATCTCTACACTGAGACTCACCATCATCCAGCTGGAGAACAACGTTCCAGCACCATTCATGCACCCTAACTGGGCTTCACACAGGTAGAGAACATGGTGGAGGACTTTGATTTGGAAATTGTGTATGTTGTGTGTATGTATGTTATCTGTTTGATTTTAACTACACTAAGTGCTTCAGTAAATCTATCATCTCAAGTGAGAGCGAAGGCACGGTCAGAACTGTGGTTTTCTAACCAAAAGTAAAAGCATACCATAAAACCAAATGTAGACTCAACGTGAAAGTACCTGGAGAAAATAGAGAAGTTGAAAAGTGTTTGTTTGTCTGTTTTTTTGTTTTGTAGGACCAATTGGATCAAAGCAGTTCAGATGTGCAGTAAGGCCAGAGAGTTTGCACTGGCTCTGGCCATCCTGGAGTGTGCCATTAAACCTGTGGCTATGCTGCCTGTCTGGAAGGACTCACTGGGCCATACCAGGTACACACATAGTATATACACTATACTACATACATATTACATATATTGATAAATCTGTGCTTCTACTTGCTGATATAATTTCTCAAAGACACATAAACAAAATAATAGTTATACGATCATCCACAAGTTCAGTTTAAATGCAGAACATTCAAATACTTCAAAAAAAGTTACAAACTCAAACAAGCATTCAGTGCCTGCACACTGGGGATGTGTGGTCAGTTTAGCAGGCAGAGGTGATCATAACCAGATCAGATCAAAAGGCCCACCCTGGCTGTGAGGCATAATATTTAGACTGCGAGTCCACTACCAGTACCACCCAGCTCTGCCTGTACTACTGCTTCAACACCACAACGCCCCTTTAAAGAAGTGATTGTCCAAGATTTCACAAGGTCAGGCCCAGAGTGTGTGTATGTGTGTGACTCAACTGTGAGCATCAAAGGAAGAGAGTGCGAGCTCCACACGTTGCAGTTCAGCAACGTTTCAGACAAGTGCGTGTGTTTCATGGAGCTGTTCCAAGAGCAACTATCATCCTCTCATCTTTAATCAGAGCTTTATACTCTCTCAGTAAGCTTTCCAGTTATAAGAAAATAATTATTAATGTTGTAAGGTTGTCATACAGACTTGTCAAGAGCATGTATAAGCTCCACACTGCTGAATAGGTAGACTTGAGGGTTTAAAAGATATAAATGGTTGTGATCATCATACAATAGATTTTTGCAAGTAAACAAATCACATTGTTGTCTGTGAAGCTCACTATGAATGCAACATTTCACAGTACAAAAAGGTTCTGTTGCTAAAACACGACTTGAGGTAATCATCAGACTTCATGTAAATACAGTTGATTTCCAGCTGCATGACAATTCAAAAATATTTTCAGGTTAAATCGCATGACATCCATGGAGCGTGAGGAGAAGGAGAAAGTGAAAAAGAGGGAGAAGAAGCTGGAGGATGAAGAGACGATGCAACAGGCCACTTGGGTCAAGTACACCTTCCCAATTAAACACCAGGTAGGTTCAATGCTGAGGCTGACCCCCTGGTCACAAGCAGTTAAGGTTGCACAAAGGCAAAGACTGAAAGCAAGCCTGACATTCTCTCATTTCAACATCACATCCTAGGTGTACGTACAACCCAAGACAATCTACTCTGTCGTCGTACAGTGTATATAGACACTTGATGTCCAGAATGGCTGACATTACAGTTTTAAGATAATGTTATATTGTTACTGATCTATAAAATGTTGATATCTTGTGTGCAGCTGTCCTAACTATTCTAGATCTGTTGTCTGCACCAGCAAAGCATGAAACACATATTGATAATGGGATGGCGGTAATACTGTTTCAGTCTAGTCTGCCTCTTGGGTGAGACATTAATGCCGGGGAAACTGAGTCATTGCAGTGGGAAACACTGGTGTGTATGTTGTGCGTACATGCGTGACTGACCATCAAGGGCTCTTTGATGCAGCAAGTTGAGCTCTGCTGTGAGTCATTTCCCTCAGCAATTAATGATCAATGTGTGAATAACCTCTAAACATTTAATCTCTCTTTATACCTTCACTCTCTCCTTTCCCACCACTTTTTAATGTCTCTCCAAATTCACTTTTCTCCTTTTAAACCTCTCACCTCTTGTTGTTTCTTTATCCCTCCTTGTCTCATGTTGCTTCTCCTTCCTTGCCTTATGTGAAGGTGTGGAAGCAGAAAGGAGAAGAGTATCGTGTTACGGGCTACGGGGGCTGGAGTTGGATCAGTAAGACTTATGTGCAGCGGTTTGTCCCGAGGCTTCCCGGCAACACCAATGCCAACTACCGCAAAGAACTGGAAGGTCTGGAATGAGAAACTTTGGGGCCTAAAATGTGGTTTTTAGTTATTTGGAATTTGGGTTTCTCGAATTTAAAGTCTCTTTGACTCTGAGAGGGAATTAGTCTCTCGTTTAGTAATCTCAACGATGTCATTGTGTGTTGGTTGGCCTCCAATCAATTAAGTCTCTCTTTTGATGTTTCTGTGGATGAGTTGTATATTATAACTTCAATCAAAGACCTCACAGATAGTTAATGTTTTTATTATTCTTTCACTTTTAACTTTGTGTAATTATTTGAAATGTGGTGTCAAACTGCAGAGTCATACCTTATTTTTTTCATCTCAGAGACCACAAGATAATAATGGATGGCTTGTGCTCCTTGTTGCCTGATTAATAGCAATTATCTGTAGCTCCCTTAGACTATTTTGAAAAATAAACTCTCACTCTCGTTCTTTTTTCCAAAGATGCTAAACTTGGCAAGAAGTGTACCCTGCTGGACCTGAGTCGACGGCCCAGTGTAGCCGCACCAGAAGCTCAGGGAGCTGCTGCTTTAAGCAGTGAAGCAAAAGATCAAGGATTATGTAGCCCCTCCAAATCCGCAACAGATCATCTTCTGTCTGATGAAGGTTTTGCGTCTAATGAGAAGATGGAAGAAGAAAAGACGGAAGGGGCGGATGAAAAAGAAAAGACAAAGGAATTGTCAGTAGATGAATCACCTGCAAAAATGGAGGTGGACCCCACAGAATCACCATCAGATGAAGAGCAAAGTATGACAGAGTGCGACTTAGTGTCTAATAGCATTGTATTCAATCGCATGTACAGTATGAGTAGTGCTCCATGTCATATTTGTCAGTTTAATTACCAAGTTCGAAATGCATTCACCTTAATATTGAGAATCCTGTAGAAGTATCAATTTTTTAATCAATACAAATTCAAATCTAAATTCCTTTTCTCTCCAGGGTCCAGTATTCAGGATGATAAGGCTTCCATGAAGGAGGAGCCGACAGAAGGCCCTCAGCGACCCTTTAACTACGATGTAGTGGATGTCAGCAAGGGCTTCCTCACCCGCGTTGCCTACAAGAAGAAGGTCAAGTCCTCCAAGCTGGACAGCCTGCTGGAGCGCCGAGTGAAGCAGCACATTATTGAAGAGAAGCAGCGGCAGCAAGTGTCTGCCTCCAAACCCCGAACTCCTGCACCAGTTTCATCCACCTCAACCCCTGCTCTGAGCACTCCAGTCCGGCCACGGTCACCACTCAAGCCCCATACTCTCGCTCACACACAGCTTGCGCTGGGCAGCGCTGTGAAAGTGGAGGAGAAATCTTCCACGACACAAACTCCAGGGACAGGAGACATTGGAGGAGGAGAAGTTGAAGGGGAGAGTCAGGCTGAACTCTCTAAAACTACAGAGGATGTCATCACTCCTCCTCTTCCTTCTCCTGTTCTGGACTCCATATCCAAAGACAGTTGCAGTACAGGTACAGGTGGAGATTCAGCTTCACCACAAAACCAAACCACCTCCCTGCCCCAGGAACTGGAGGCAGACTTAGTGGAAAGGACTACGGGGCCAAAAGAAACCAGTTCAGACATTTCAGGGCAAGAGGGTGTCAAACAGCCTGATGTAGAGAAAATAACAGCAGGGGGAACTCATAGCTCTTTAGAGCAACAAACAGCCAGTGTACCATCAGATGCTACCA
The DNA here is from genome assembly GCA_033238685.1 of Lates japonicus. Classification (NCBI taxonomy): domain Eukaryota; kingdom Metazoa; phylum Chordata; class Actinopteri; family Centropomidae; genus Lates; species Lates japonicus. The sequence goes on along the minus strand of BRZM01000043.1, from coordinate 144,463 downwards.
AGGCTGCACATACTGAAAATACAGGGTGCGAGGTGCCCAACTTGAAATTGGACCCTGTAAGGACCTCTACAAGTATTCTTGACCAAAAAAGCGGTCAAACCACATCTCCCTCTAAAACTGTTCAGCAAAACCCAGAAACTTTAAGCTCAGCGCACTCAGGCACTGAGGAAAATGGCATGGGCCCAGAGGGAAACCAAGAAAATATGCAAGAAATTGAAAAACACAGAACCGGAAGCATTTGCACTCCCGAGCCAGTTTCTCCTCTCCCTCAGGTAAATGGTAATGATGGCTTGGGGAGCGAAAGCATGTTGAGTAACTCAATAAGCTCTAATAATGGTGTGCTCGCCAACAGTCCCCAGCCCAAGGTGAACAGCACTGGTAAAATCGAAGAGCAAGGACTAGCTGTCTCGCTTAAGGACAGCACGCAGCAGAAGCCTTTGGTCAACGGAGATGTGGCCCCTGTACATGATAGTACAGAACCAAGCCTAGCTTCTAAGGTAGAGGGTAAGACAGTGGTATCGGACCAGGACTACAAACCTCCACTGAAGATAACAAGGCTGGAAAACAACATAGACGCACTTGGAGGTAATACTCAGAGCACTCTACAGCACAACAGCACATCACCGTTTCAGTCTGTGGAGACCAAACCCAGTCCTGTGATAAAGATCATCAGAATGGCACCCTCTCCTATACCTTCAGCAGAGGAGTCCAGTCTGAGCGACGACTTCGCAGAGGAGAATAGTAACAGTTGCACGACAGAACCACTCAAGACTATCATCACCCAGGTAACCACAACCTCCACCACCACCACCACCACAACAGTAGTTTCCACAGAGATGAAGGTAGCCAACGCACCGTTGAATACATCTGGAGAAATGGTGTCAACAACCGAAAGCAGTGCAGTGTCCACCCTTACGACCATGACCAAAACAACTGTGACCAAAATCTGTTCCTCTGGGCTTGATGGTCAGTCAGAAGACAGCCAGGGTGAAATGGTGACACAAGAACAGAGGACAATGCTCTTGGCCTCTGTCAGTAAGTCAACGACTGACAGCAGCGGTAAAACCTCGGTTACGTCTGTTGCCGTGAGTCAAAAGGACTCTTCATCAACAAGGGGTCGCGTCCGCCTCCTCAAATTCTCCCGCACAAAGAAGACACGCTCGGACACGGCTCTTCCCTCTTACCGCAAGTTTGTCACCAAGAGCAACCGCAAGAGTATTTTCGTACTGCCACATGACGACTTGAAGGTGCTGGCGAGGCGAGGTGGATTTCGTGAGGTGCCTGTGTTTAGCTACAATGCTAAGCCAGCCCTGGATATCTGGCCGTACCCGTCACCCAGGCCCACGTTTGGCATCACCTGGAGGTAAGCTTTGCTCTCTCTGTCTTTTTCTGTTTTTCTCACTTGAGCTTCTCACCCACCCAAACCACAATCATTATGTGGTTATAAAAGTTTCTTCCGGTCTGTGCTGTTATGGTTCTAACAGTGACAAGTGTCCCCCTCACTTTGCACATAATATGCACTGCATTCACTGAGAAAGTCACTAGGTAAGTAGCACTTAATTGAGCTCCATGGTGAAATTCATCCTGTACAATCGATTACAGCAATTTCAGTGATCAGTGGGACTTTTAACTTATATTTACATATGGCATTACTTTATGAATGGCCTCTTCAGGGTAATATATATATATATATATATATATATATATATCAAATCAGAGGACAACCCTGTGTGTCTCATGTTTTTTTAAAGTTGATTTATATTTTGTACTAGGTTTGTGTGCCTTACATTTGTACATTTATTTTCTTTTGAACCAAAAAATTCAATTTCACAGTAACTGCGTGTCACATGTTTTTGTTGGAATATCCGTATCCAGTAAAATTTACTCAAAACAAGGCAACAATCTAAATGCTGTCTCTTGTGGTAGCCTTATGTGCGTCAGAGATTGTTACATGTTTAAGTTGAAATGTTAACCACATTGTTTTCTAACTATGTAAAAAGGATATGTGTGATATTTACAGGAAAAGGACTAGAGGCCTAAAGACAATGCTATTTATCTTCATTACTCACCTTTAAACCCTCTCCTGGTTGTCAGAATACAATGTTCTGTTGAGTTGTCGTTCGTTATGTCTTTTCCTTCCCCGTCTGCCATTCGTGGCTTTGGCCTTGAGCGATGTTGTGGCTCTGAGCCGGGTGTCACAAAGGGACCTCTGGTTATTTTGACCGGACCTCAGAGTTCCGAAGCAGACATGAATCATCCAGCGGTCGGGGGGAAGTGTCAGGATGTTCACTTTGTGCAATGACCCAGCCCTGCAACCCAGGGATATTTTCCCGCCTGTGGTTACAAATGGGAAAAGGAGTATCTACCAAACCCCGTACAACACACACAGCCTTGTGATGATCATGTTTGTGTAGATGTTCAAGATATTTTAAATGACCATATCCTCTATGACAAGTTCATTGCTGCCGTAATGATGCACGGAAGAAGTATTTCATCCAAGATAAAACTTTCGGAAATTATTCACCGATGGATGACGTCTTGTCAGCTAATTCTACAATGAGAACAGTCTGTTACACCCAAAATTGTTTATTAAATTAAAAAGGACCAAATGAAATATGCACAAAATTCCACTTTGAACTTAGTGACTTAAAACTGTTGTTTTATGTGCTTTTGTAATCAGAGATAATATCTTTTCCTCAACCAAATAAGCGTTTAAAATGATTTATGAAAGATGGCAGACAGTTGTTCTGTTTCTTTCATGGAAGTGGTCATGAGAGGACAGCAACATCACCAAAAAAAACCTCAGTCTGTTTTTACTCTGCCTCTTCCTGTTCCATGATCGTGCTGCAATGTGTTTTCTGTAATGCTGAGCGAGTCGGTGGCGGTCAGTTGCACTGCTCTAATGAACTGCATGACACTGGGCAGTGGGGAACGCTAGTTACCCTTCCTCTGACCCACAGCTGTAGAACAACTGGTCCTTCAATCTTTCCAATTTTCCAAAAAGTGTACATAACAGACAAGGAGTTTATTTCAATATAGCTGTTTTTTTGCTATGTTCTACGGGTGTGTAGGTGCAAAGTTGTGAGTAACACACATATATGCAATTATTTATGACTAATACTTGACTCTCTGGGTTGTGTTATAGATATCGCCTGCAGACTGTGAAGTCTCTGGCCGGTGTGAGTCTGATGCTGAGACTGCTGTGGGCCTGTCTGAGATGGGACGACATGGCTGTGAAACCGTCCGCAGCTGTCGGCACCACACGTACAGGTAGAACCATACCCCCCCAAATCACCAAATAAAGATTTCCTTCATTCTGGGAGGAAGGGGTAAAATGCAACAACAAATCTAAAAGCAAAATTGGTGCTGAATGAGATCACTAGCTGCTTTTGAGAGTGGAATTGATTGTGTTGTTTGATATGTAAGATACAGTATATTTACTGTGTACTTACCTGTATTTCCAGTCAATGCGTTTTTAGTTGTATTTTGTCGACTGATGTAGATGCAGCTGGTGTTTCCCCAAAAATTGCTGAACTCCATCCCGATAATCAAAAAACCCTGATGTTTTCGTCTTTTCGATAACTTGATATACTCATGTATTTACTTGGGCTCTGCTCCTTATCCCTACGTTGGCCCAAAGGCACCCACCGAAACATCTGTCTGAACGAGACAGCCCTCAGTCTCATTTGGGTGTCACTGTTTTTATGTTGGAGTGCATTTCCTCCATCTTCTCGGGCTTTCCTCCTCATCACCATACCAACCCAGCCCTATCCCCACTCATTGCTACAGAGACATCGGATACTGAAATCACTACCACAGAGATCATCAAGCGCCGTGACGTGGGACCTTACGGCATTCGCTCAGAGTACTGCATCCGCAAAATCATCTGCCCCCTTGGAGTGCCTGAGACTCCAAAAGGTAAGGTGTTTTTTTTGTTTTTTTTAATTAGAGTTGAAGAGCCCCCAACCAAAAAATGGAAGCTTTGGACTACTCTAACAAAACCATTATTAGAGCTGAGAAATAAGTATGAATTCAGCCAGATGTTTCTACGTCTATCCATCGACCGTATTGCTCCTTTTTGATGTTGTAATGTAACCAAACGCAAAATACAAACATTCAAACAGCCTTCTTGTCTTTAATTTATCCATCTGTCCACCATTCCAGAAACCCACACCCCTCAGAGGAAGGGATTGCGCTCCAGTGCCTTGCGTCCCAAGAAGCCAGAGCCTGCCAAGCAGACAGGCCCGGTGGTGATCGAGACATGGGTGGCTGAGGAGGAGCTGGACCTCTGGGAGATCAGAGCCTTCTCAGAAAGGTCAGAGGGTCGCAACAGTCAAACATGTGTTGCCTACACTTGCACTTGTAGCATCAATCATGTAATCTGTCAGAATGAACATGTTATACATTCAGATATTATCAGGGGTGGATTTTAACTGACTAAGTAGGTGAATGCTAGTGTTCCTCTAGTGTGAAATTGCTTTGTCCTGCTAAACTTATCTTTTTTTTAAGCTTACCCTAACTATCATTGTTTCTGATTTGTAAAGTGTGTGAAAAATATCTCTTTTGTCTTATTATTTTCATGTCTGTTTTGCTGTGTTTTAAGCTTGAAGGTTCTTTTTTCTTTGACAGGGTGGAGAAAGAGAAAGCTCAGGCAGCAGAACAGGCCAAGGTGAGCGTGGCTTAGTTCAATAATCTTTCCACTAAAAGTTCACTTCAAAGGCATATGTGTTTATTTTAACAAAGATTATGGAAGTAGGTCTTTTTCAAATTTGGTGCAAGTGCGGCTTGTGTCTTACTGTTTTTAGGAGGAAAAAGCTTAAGGGGTGCGATGGATAATATTCTATCACTGGGATTTTCACCCATTTAAGTCTTTTGAGCATTTACTGCCATTACAGGTTCTGGCTTTTAGTTTCAGTATTTCTGTCATTGGTTCCCACATTAATGTTCTGACCATTTTATTTACCATTTCAGAAACGACTGGACCAGAAACCAGGTTCAGTCACAGCTACTCCAACAGGGACTCCGGCAACATCTGCCGTCACACCCAAAGTCATTGTCGGTTCGTTGTCAGGCCAGGGCACCCCGAACACCAAGGTGGTGCTATCCACCAAGATGGGCACCCCTGTCACATTCCAACAGAACAAGAACTTCCAACAGTCGTTTGCCACCTGGGTCAAGCAGGGTCAAAGCACACAAGGTGTGTTATAGAGGAGTGTAACTATTAGTGTTCAAGGAGCAGGATTTGTGTTGTTTTTTCTATTTCATGTAAATGTGTTGTTTTCTTGTTTCATGTATATGATTGGTGATCACCATTGCCAGTAGTGCCATGGTAGTCATCGTAGTTTATTAGATGTAGTGATACTACTAGATTGACAGTAGTAACAGTATTTGTAGTAATTGTTTGTTTGTCTGCTTTATTAGGAGCAGGCACGGAGACCACAGTGGCCACGTCTGGTGGGCACACCTTCCAGATTACAGGAACCTCAGTGGGTGGAAAGGTAGTGACCACCAAGCTGCCGCTGCCCGCCAACAGCAAGATCGTCACAGTCAACGTGCCAACTTCACAAGGAGGTATGGCAGATTTTAATAAGTCACACCTTCGAGGCAAACAGAGAGCACAAGTTACAGTTATTCAGTGTAGACATTTCTTTCCATCCACCACCATTTCAGGATGCGTTTGTGTTTTCGTTTCTTCACCTCGGAGCCACAGCTGAGACTTTTCAAATGTGTCAAAGGAGCCAAATTAGATCTGGCTCGTTAATTGCATGGCATTGTGTAAGCAAATTAGCATGCCAACCACGCGTATGGCGCTCTGGAGGGACTGAGCCTGTCTTCAGTCTTTTTAAATGTTGCTGGTGCCAGCCACCGCAGGCCCAAATATTTTGAAATCTACAAATCAGACACAAATTAGACATTCCCCTGCCCTTGATTGCCACTGTCAGTGAGCCAAGTACACAAGTAGACGATCATTTTCAAAACCCCACATCTTAGAAGAACTATAGGGCTCAAGTGTTCAGATGCTGACCTCCATTAAACATTAAACTAAATACACTTTTTCTGAATCAGTCACACAGTTGTCACAGTTAGTTTTACCATGGCCCTAATGCAGTTGTGTTTTCCCCTAAATGCTTGAAATTACACACACTTCATTTAGCCTGGTTCCAGACCTCAGAGTCATAACCCACATCCCTGCTTAGTTAAGCATTTTACCATCTGTTTCAGTTTGTATTTAAATGATGTTATAGGGATTCCCTTAAATTCAGTTAGATAATAGAAGGAATAAAGATATTCAAGGATGATGTGTGGTTATTATTTGTGGTATACACAGATTTCTAACTCTATAATGTATTTTTCTAATGATAAAAATTTACTTTTAGACAAATTTAAAGCCACAATCTAAGTAAGAAAGGAGGACGGAGATGGTGAAATAAATGAACACAGAATACTTGAAATGTAAAGCTGAGCTGAGCCTTTTGTTCCACCTGGTTCCAGATGCCACAGACATAAAAGGTGCTCCCATCTGAGAAGCAGCCAGTCGGTTACTGTCTTTTGTGCTACTGTGGCAGCATACTCTGCACCAACCCCATTGTGGTGCCCATAATGTGCCAACCTCATGAGTCAGCAGCTCAGTTTGGAGTGGCACATCATGTCTGGTTGTGTCTTGTCGGCATGGTAATCTAATAGAAAGCTGTTATTTTGGGTGGATGGTTTTTGGGGATGGTAGGCTTGTGTAGTCTGAGGTTCTGAATCCAGACTGGGGATTTAGAATTGGGCTATCTTAAGTTAGGTGTTTTTTTTTGAAATGTCAATATTGACACCGCAGATGAGGCCATGGTTTGTTGTAAGCACCGTCTGGCCTGTCTGTGGTCCTTTCAAGTTATCAGATGATGGATACCATTCAACACTTGGTAGAGGTGGTCTGACACGTTGACAGGCTCCATTAAAGCTGCTGACTGCTCATGTGTGAGTCACATAGGTCATTTTCAACCAATTACTGGACTAAATGCTGTGCATACTCAATGTAGTTTTTAAATTAAAATGTGCTATTTCAAGATGAAAATATGCCTCATTCAAAATTTCACACAAAAACTGAAAAAAGGAAAAGGTCATTTGGATATTAAAGAACTTTCAACTTTTAACTACCAAGCTAACTAACAGAAAAAAATTGGAAAAGAAAAAACTGAAGAGATCTTAATTTTCAAGCAAAAGAAAAGGAAAAAAAAGATGATGCCACTGAAAAGAGCATCTCCATATACAGTAAATGTACTGTTAAACACATACATGCAGTCACCAGATAAAGAGAATGATATTCACCAAGGGTATGAAGAAAGTGACTTTTCTTACCTTTGAAGTTACCATGAAGGAGAAACTAAGTTCAGGTGGAGTGTAGCCATTTAATGGACATGTGTATTTATCCAGCATGACTGTTGGGCGCCCTGTTTGTTTTGGAAGGGCTTAAGGAAGTTAGGGAGGAAAACAAGTTTACCCTGAGGTCTGCTTCCCAGACAGGTAGCCCTCTATAGTGGGATTCCATTTTTCTTTTTTTCCCTCCGTTTTTTTTTTCTTCGAATAGAAGTATACCTCTCCACTCACCGGAGTCCCAACTCCCCGACCTCTCCAAACAGCCAGTCCATAGAAACAAGTGTTTGATGTGTGTGACCAGAGCAGCTACTCCCCACGTCTTACGACCGGGCTTAACATCCCTGTTTGAAGAGGGAAACCCTTGATGTATAGGTTTACCTGCTCGGTTGCGGTTGAAAAACCGCAGCAACAAGGCAGCAGAGGAAAAAGAGCTACACTCTCACTCTCATGGTTTCCATTTCTGCCATCAGCTTCACGTGAGCTCGTGAAGGCAAAGAGCCTGGTGAACAAATATGAAACGCTCCCTTTGTCAGATTAAAAGTAGGATCTGAACTCATGCATAATTTATAAGGGAATTCAGATATGTTGGGGGAAACCCAACTAAGCTTTCAGTGAGCCTTTGAAGATTTTTGTTTACCTGCTCAACTAATATTTACCATTGCTGTGATCAAAAGCTGGCCATCTAGCAAGGAGAGCAGCCCACAACTGATGTATTGAGTTGTGTCAGTGTAGGACCTCTGTACAACTGCTCTCTAACATGCAAACATGTAATTGTATTGGAGATGTTAGAGCATTTTAGAATTTGTTGATTGATGTGTTTGATGTAATTAAAGGCAGGTATGTGACATAAATATCACTGATCTTTACAAAAGTTGATAAGCAGTCCTACAAAGATAGATTATAGATTTCTATCTTAAAATCATACATTTTAATCATGTCCATTTCTTTAAACGTCAAACCTCTGCACTGTACCTTCCTTGTGGCATTTTGCTTTTTCATTCTCACTTTAAACTACATCTTCCTCTATGCCATTTTGTGTCATTGCTCAAAATATTTCTCATCATTCCTCAAGTTATGAGTTAAACTTACTTAATAATTGAAATTGACAAACTTCTCCCCGCCTTCACCCCACCCCTCTCCTCGTGCCTCTCTCCTCGCATTTCTTCTTATTTGTTCACTCTTGTGTCTTTCTACTCCTCTTCTCTTTGCAGGTGTGGTTCAGCAGAAAGTGTTGGGTATCATCCCATCCAGCACAGCGGGTGGCGCCCAGACCTACACCACATTCCAACCCCGCACGACCACGCTCAACATCAGGCCCAACACCCCAGGCTCCCAGCAACAGGTACATCTGCCTTCTTTTTGCTCTGACGTATCCATAAAGGATTTCTTATATAATCAATTTTGTCTTTCCATCTATTGCTTTCTGCTTCGTTGTGCATTACTGTCTCAGTTGTCTTTGATGTTTGCACATTTAAAATTTTACACAGCAGAAAACATCTACCTTCTCTGTCTCTGTACGTTACTTTTAACGGTGGAAGATTATGAATTTTATGTGTACCTTTATCCTACACCTCACTTTTTTTTCTTTTTTTTTTTTGTCAGATTAGGGAACAACCTGCTGCCATTGAAATAATTACTAGTAAAATCTTGATGAAAATATTCTTCTAGGTTCTGGCAGCTGGTGGTCAGATCCGTCCAGGAATGACAGTGATCCGAACACCGATCCAGCAGACGGGACCCATGGGAAAGACAATACTCCGAACACCCCTCGTGGTCCAGCAAGGTAGTATATTCCTCATGAGAGTTTGTGAACAAAGAGCAACTCGCCCTCAAAGAATAACTGAAAACCAGCTTAGCAACAGATTAAACTTAAACTGTTTGACTCCCTCTCTGTAGGCCAGTATGTCTGTGTATGTCCATAAGTGGTGAGCTTGTATGGTGTCTGTATGTGTCCGTTGTCTGTGTGTCAACTTTGCCACACCTCTCTGTTCCAGGTCAGGGTGGCCAGCAAGTAGTGACGCAGATCATTCGAGGTCAGGCTGTTTCCACGGCAATATCTGGTGCCAGCCCTGTTGCTACAGTCACTGGCCAGGGGGCGGCCAGCCCCACCGCAGCAGGACAGGCAACGGGCCAAACACCGCCCGGCACCCCACGGGCACAAGGGCAAGGCCAGGTTAAACTCACCCTGGCACAGCTCACCCAGCTCACACAGGTTAGTGAGGGAGAAAAATGTATACAGTATTCAGATTCAAATCTGTGACTTCTTTTTACAATCTGACAAAAGGAATGTGTTTTTGATGCCGTCATCAACAGTTTGTACAAAGAATAGATCCAACTTATTTTGGATTAAACAGCATTGTTCTCATTTATCCACCTACTCACAAGCTTCTCTGCTCTGCCTCCCGTAGAAGCAGCAGGCTGGGTCAGGTGTGGATCGGCAGGCAGGTGTCAGTGGTGCCCAGCAGGCTCTGACGGTGATGGTTCAGGGCCAGGGCCAGACCACCGGCCAGCTGCAGGTCATACCTCATGGGGTCACCGTCATCCCAGGACCCGGGCAGCAGCTCATGCAGGCGGCATTGCCCAACGGCCAGGTGCAACGCTTCCTCTTCACCCCCTTGGCCTCCGCTGCCACACCCACATCAAGCACAGGTACTGCAACACACGAGCAAGGATCACCTGGCAGTTATCAGACTGTGCGTATGTGCCATGTTTTAAAGCTGACAGCTAAAACTTACATTTTCTTGCTCATCTCTAAAATGCTCTTTCTGCTCTTTCCCTCCCTCTCTCTTCAGCCACCACAGTTCCCGGACAGCCCAACTCCACCTCCACCAAAACCCCGGCCCAGCCTGCCCAGCAGGCAGCAGCCCCCGTCCAGGCAGGGGCGTCTCCACTGGCCACCACCAGCAGCCCTACTTCGGCCACCCCGCAGGGCCAGCTGCCCCCTCAGACGCAGGCCCACATGCCCATCCAGTCACCCACCTCGCTGCAGGTTAAAACACAGGGAGGAACTGCCCAGCTGCAGCTGCAGCAGACGCCTCAGCTCATCAGCATGTCTGGACTGCAGCAGCAGGTACAGGTATGATTAACAAAGAGACTTAATGGTCGGTACTGGAAACTTAAGTAGAACCTCAGTCCTTTTCCCCAAACACCTGACCAAATCAGCCACTTAACACTCAGGTGAAGCTGCACAGTGTCCAGCAGAAGGAGACTTCACTGTACTGGGCAGTGTAACTAGCTCTGTGGTAAGGCTGAGAAAAAGTTCTCGTCGCTCAAACTGGTAAACAGAGATCATACTGTGAGCTGCTAATTTGATCCATCCAGCGATTCATTCAGCCGTTCAAACAGAGTCTGGTCTTTGTCACCATTTTACGTTTTGCATCAACAGCCTTGACCTGTGATGTAGCTGACCGTGTGATCTAACCATCTAAATAAATGCTTTATATAAATGTACGAGCAAAACTGTGACTTTCTTTTCAGCTTTGGTAAATCTGTGTATCTCCTGTGTCGTGTCTGCAGGTGCTGGCTCAGCTGCAGGCCCAGCAGGGTGGAGGCTCACTGTCACAGCACATCAAACTGCAGCTTCCTATCCAGATACAACAGACTGGGACCACCTCAGCTCAGGGAGGACAGGTAGTGCAGCAAACCTGATAAACCAGAGCCAAATTTCTATTTGTTTTTAGGGTTTTGATCACAGTGAAATTAGAGGAAAACAAATCAGAAAATTGGGTTTTGCTTTTTGTATTTTATACTCTTGACTACCTGTAACAGATCCATAATCCATAAGTTTGATGACTACTTACCACAAAGTGTGTCATCTAGCTCATGACATGATGGAAGAGTAAATTTAACATAATGAGAGCTTTTCTTACTGTCCACATCAAACTATTCTTTTAAATTTTGTAAATTACAGTTATAGAAATTCCATTTTGATTATCACACTATGCTATCTGCACAGATTGGGAACGTGGTGACCATCCAGGCAGCTTCTGTCCAGGAGCAGCTGCAGAGGATTCAGCAGCTCAGAGAACAGCAGCAGCAGAAGAAGAGACAAGCGGCAGAGGCCAAGAGAGAGCAAGCCCTCAACGCAGCCAGCCAGAGCGACATCATTCAGAAACAGGTGTGTATGTGAGCGTGCATGTGCTCAGGAAGCCATCGTAGCCAGGCCATCCATCTCAGTCCAAAGTTCTCTGTCTCCCTGCCATCAGTACATAAACAGTCACCATCCTCCAACCTGCAGCCCTCCACTAAGACTGGGTTTATTTTTATAGCTCTGCCCCTGTCTCTGTTTGTTGGGCTTAATACTGCTAGTGCTGTGTGTGTGTGTGTGTGTGTGTGTGTGCGTGCGCGCATGTGCGAGAGTGTGTTTGTTCTTATGTTTCAGTTTTTCTTTCTGATTATTAGGTAACCTTTAATACTTCCACCTGGTCCTATTTAATAAGAATTCTTTTAATTTATATTTGTAACACATACCAAACATCACTTAAGTCCCCATTTTTGCCAGTCTTTGATTAAAGTATCTTATATGAACATGATCTTTATTCATCAGTATAACTTTTTCCCCTCAGGGTGTAAATATCTTTTCTGTCCTTCAACATGTGGTTTATTCTGACATCTCCCTGCGTCGTGTGTTTCAGGTGGTGATGAAGCAAAACGCTGTGATCGAGCACCTGAAGCAGAAGAAGACCATGACGCCTGCAGAGAGAGAAGAGAACCAGAGGTTTGTGTCACAGTGTGTGTGAAAATTTATAGGCATGATATTTTGCTTGTGTTCAGGGGCGTCATTTTGGAAACTGAGAGGTGAACTCTCCTCACCATTCACATAAATGACTGTGGTGACATGTTTTTGAAGCGGCAAACAATAACAGCAGAGAAAATGATGTTTATCTGTGGGGCAGTGCTACTTCTTTGAATCGTGACGCCTTCTTGTGTGTCTATGCTCTGATCATATGGAACTGTAACATCACCACTTAGGCACTCTATACGCTATGTTCTCTTCTTCTCCGTTTGACTTTGATTCAGCACCACACTGGGAGGTACTACGCAGCATGGGAACTTTTGGGTGTGTAACCACCAACAGCTGCATGTCCTCACTGTGACCCTACAAGCATGAACACAAAGACAAATCCATTTATAAATGAAATGAGTTGTACAATAACATCGAGCAAGGCCCTTACAGCCCCTCTACTGATTTGTGGGGATGTAGCAAGTTCACTTTTATATAAACAATCTCTCAGCTTATCATATGTTTTTCTTTGTAGCCTCCCTCTCAGTCTGTCTAAAATGGGCAGAAAATTAAGTGGTCTCACTTTTATTACTAACATCACATGCATTGACTCTGAGATACTGATTGTCCTTGTATCACTCCAGTGACCAGTTCTACTGCTGGTGCACTAGCACTGTTACATCAAGCGCCAGGGGTTATTTCCAGTGGCCCAGGAACCGGGGTTCCCAAGAGACTGTCCGAAGACCCAGAGTGACATCTTTATAGCAGAGATGTTTTTTAGTTCACGTTTACCATAAAAGAGGTGCTGTTTTATTCTGTCAGTGGAGTTAGTAGAGCTACTACTTCTATAAACATCCAAATAAAATCTATCAAATCAAAACCAGTAGTGGAATATTTAGAAAGGCGTGCTCCCTCCTTCCATCCCTTTTCATATGCTGTAGATAGATTATACTCTGACCTACAATTGACTCTGACAACCCCGTGTTTATGTCCACAGACGGTGTGTCAACACTGTGCCCATTCACACAGACCTGAAATACCAAACCCAGACCTACCGTGACATCACTACAGCCACTCTGTCTGTTGTCTGTCTCTCTGCTTACTTTTCATCCTTTTTCCATTCCTTCATGTCATCCTTTTCTCTGGCTTTTCCTTGAAAACACAGCAATAACCTGGAACTCTGACATCAGCTGTGTTTGCGTGTCCCATTTCATTAGGCTCGTCCACTTTCACGCTGCATTTGCAGTGTGCACTTCAGTACATGCTGCAGCAACCCTGGCCCATCTTTGACCTCAGCAGCCATGGACGTGTTTTGTGTGTCATTCACACAAACATGCCCTGAACGAGGCATTCGGAGCCATTTTCAATCTTAGTTGTGAATGTTGGCGAACACAAGTGAACATACTGTGGACGCAGAGCCATAAATTATCTAGAGTTACATATATGTCATAATCTGACATAAAATGTTTGCAGTGAGGATGGTTTTTATCTGCGTCTGTAGCTCCCAAATTTTTTAGTATTTCTTTTAGTTCCATTTGATTTGCAGGATGTTACATCATCACACAGTATTGGACCTTACACACAACCCTGAATCCCCTAATGCATTTTAATTTGTTTGAATCTGTGTGTTTGACCCCTCTTCCTCCCTCTACAGTGTTTACAAGAGCAGTGTATCTTCCCAGTCATCCTCTATCTGTCCATCTCTCACCATACTTCTCTTCCAACTCTCAGCTCCACTCCCTGCTACCTAAGCACAGTCTCACACAACTAAACAATGGACAACCAAATAACTCTCTAACATCTGTAAGACACTTGGTCCAGTACCACAACCAGGGGACTAGGTATGACGTCACAACTGTTGCTACTTTTCATTGCTTTCACGAGGTAGCCATTGTGGGTTCAGGATTTTAAAAGGCTATGTTGTTTGATTGTGTGATTCATCTGTCAAGTCATGCCGAAAGTGTTCACACTCCTGTTTTTAGAGCAATGAGACGGTCTACCCCCGCAGCATTTCCGATCAGTCCTGATAGAAATTGTTGGGGAAAGCAAGCAGTTGGGATTTCCAAGACTTTGTTTTTTTGTATTTTAGCTCATGTTTGATCACATCGAGAACGGAAAGATTTAGAGCCAGATATGGATGAGATACAAGAAGAGTCCAGAAACAGTCAAACCCAGGACTTTGTAGTCGCATACTTTACACAAGTGAGCCACCGGAATGCCTCGAGGACATATGCTGAGAGAAATGCTCTCATTGTTCATTGACACGCACTGCCATTTCTTACATGTGGAAAGTTAGATGTTCACATTTTTGAAGTATCCAATAGTTGTGCAGGTTGTACTTTCTGAAACATTGAAGCATTGTTTGGATTAATATTCGGCTCCTTCCCACTGGTGTGTCAGAGGGATAACTTTCTTCCTCTGTGACTTTGACTGTACTGGCTTTCTGAATTCAAGATTCAGATATGTGATAATCCTTTCCCTCCCTGCTCTTTTATCCCTCTCCTCTCTCAGCAGGAGTATTATTTGTCTTTTATTCATTTTAAAATACCCTTAATGGGCCACTGCCCTATTTCACATGGGTCCTCATTAGGTTCAGTAGGGCTATTCCTTGAGCTTTTCTACTGCATTAAAGGAACTGTTCATCCTCAATATACAGTACTTTGCTATTCTATATAATATGTGTTTGTGGCCCACCGTAACTTTTAAAAGGTCAGTAGGATGAAAATCTGTAATGAAGTCCTTTTTCATTTTCCCTTCTCCTGTTTTTTGTAGCCTGTCCAGGATGATTGTATGCAACCAGGTGATGAAGTACATCCTGGACCGGATAGACAAGGATGAGAGGCAGGCGGCCAAGAGGAGGAAGAAAGAGGAGGTTGTGGAGGCGAAAAGGAGATTGGCCAACGCCAGCAAACTCTCCTCGCTCCTTTATCGGCACAAAGAGAGCCTCAAGATGGAGATCCTGAAGAAGCGAGCACTTCTCGACAAGGAACTGCAACTGGAGGCCCAGGTATGGAGGAAAGGAGGGGGAGAGATTTAACAGCAGAAAATTTTGGTCAAAATTCTCAGTGTGTATGATGAATTTAATTGGAAACGTTTTATCCCATCATTGAACAGAAATGACTGAATCCGATTTTAATTTATAAAGGTGATTTCTACTTGTTGTGACCCCTTCTGTCCCAACATTACAACACAGGAGGAGCTAAAGCGGGACCTGTTGCGCATGCGGAGGGAGAAGGAGAGGGCTCAGGCTGCAGCTCAACAGGCAGCTCAGGCTGCAGCTGCCGCTGCCCACAACAAGCAGCAACACGCTCTGGCACACCCACATGGCATCGCCGCTCAGCACCACCTCACCACAACCGTCGCCTCCACACACAAGAGGAAACGGGAGGAGGAGAGGGAGACCGCAACGTCAGCTAAGTCCAAGAAGAAGAAGATGATCTCGACGACGAGTACCAAGGAGAGTAAGAAGGACACCAAGCTCTACTGCATCTGCAAGACGCCTTATGACGAGACCAAGTATGATCATGCTCTCTTTGAATTCACACATTAAATACTTTATTTCCCAGGGGCAAGGCATGGGTGAGAGCAGCAGGCACATTTACGCATGGTTGCCCCTTTTTGAACACAGAAACTTCTCCAGGTACCTTCAGTTTGGTTCCTGGATTTTGATTCTTGACTCCCTAACAGTCCCAGGTCCTGCAGTCAAACACAAGCCTCAAGACCGCAGCAACATGTGTGGAGCATTCATTCAGCCTATAAGCAAGCAGTGGTTGCAGAACCACTATTAGGACAAGGGATGGAATTTAGTTTAAAGTTACTGATGTTTAAACATGAGTTATGTGGCTCACTTCCTGAATAGTCTAAAAAGAAAACAAGTGAAGCCAAAACTTAACCTCATTAGATGTGGATGTATACTAAAGTGTAATCCATTGCACGTAAAATTTCGTAGTGTTAGTGTGTGGTAGCTTTGAATCATCATTACTGCTCTGATATCATTGAATTAAACCCATCTCTCAGTTTACATTAAGCCTTTTCTTTCCAAACTTTATCATAACAACGTAGTTATAAAAGACATAACACAGTTTTGTATATTTTAAAAACAACGAAAACACTCTAAACCAGTCACCATCTACTACTGTAAGACATAAGTGACAACAATTTTGTGTCCTTGCTCTCTCCAAAGGTTTTACATTGGCTGCGACCTTTGTACCAACTGGTACCATGGTGACTGTGTAGGCATCACAGAGAAGGAGGCCAAGAAAATGGACGACTACATCTGCGTGGAGTGTAAACGGGGCCAGGAGGGCAGCACAGAAGAGTTATACTGCATCTGTCAGACACCATACGACTGAGTCCCAGTAAGCATTTGCAGTTGTGTGTGAGGAGGTTGTAGCTCCAGAAAATCATAGATGAAAACAACAGAGACATGAGGACACATGCAGCAAATAGAGATATTTGAAAAATTGCAGTACTGTGAGTGTGTAAAATATGAGTAGTAAGACTTGTGAAACATAAATGAATGAATGTACAGGGAAAATATCTTCCAAAAGTTAATTTTTGTAGATTGTTATTCAGTAAGAAAAATCATGTACTAAAGATACTTCCTGTCCTTTCTAGGTTTTACATCGGCTGCGATCGGTGTCAAAACTGGTACCACGGTCGCTGTGTGGGCATCCTGCAGAGCGAAGCCAACCACATCGACGAGTACGTGTGTCCGCAATGTCAGTCGACAGAGGACGCCATGACGGTCTTCACTCCGCTCACCGACAAGGACTACGAGGGCCTGCGGAGAATCCTGCGTTCCTTACAGGTAAAGAGGAGACATGCGTTACTGCACATGCTTACAGTGTACTGTATCCAGAGATGCAGTGGTGAATGAAATGGTAAAAAATGTGTATATATATCAGAGCAGTTGTGATAATCATAAGGCATATTCAGCAGTATAGCCAAAAGATCTGTGAGGTACACACTCTTCAGCAGCAGCTGAAGCAGCAGTAACATTGTAGTGGTCTTCTTCTTATTACCAGCAATAGACTGAACACTAACACAGCTCCTTGTCACCCCACTACAGTGTAAGAGCAGCAAACAAAAGTCCTCTGTGTGTGTCTTATCTGATGGGTTTGGCTCCCCAGAGCGCTACTTGGACAGCTGCCTGGCCTCAGCATTTTTTTTTTTTTTCTATTCTTTTCTCTTCCTCCGCCTCCTACCTCTTTTCCTCTCATTTTCTCCTCCTCCTCTGTCCAGTGGTGTGTGTGTATGTGTGAGAGAGGGAGAGAGAGATGAGGAGGAGAGTGAGGGAGAACATCTGTGTTGACCCACCTGCCTCCAGTGCAGTCATTTCTATGGTGCTGTTTGTTTTCTCATTGGTTTCAGCTTTCAACTGTCTTGTCTTTCAGATCTCTCTCTTCGGGGCCTCCCTCCCTCTCTGCAGGCACATAAAATGGCGTGGCCATTCCTGGAGCCAGTGGATACAATGATCACCTTAGACCACCATAGGGTCATCAAGGAACCAATGGGTGAGGAGCATATGTGGAAAGACTTTGTCCATGAACACTTGGTGAACATTGTGGTTCTGACCGCTTCCAGCTGTCGTACTCCAACAATATTTGGTAATTAGCCTTCATTCCCTTTATACCAGCCACTATTGACCTCAAGCCTTTCAGTTCTTATGCCATCTAGGGTATGTATTTTTTGCACATACTGGAGTATAAATTTTTCTCACTTTGATGGCTTCCACTTTTTCCAAGTCACTGACCCGCTTTCAGGAAGTGTTTTTCCACTGTTTCTTGTTGGATAGCCTTTTGAAATAAAATTCTTATCGCTGGAGGAAAATCTTAAATCATAATTCATATAAATCTAAAGCACTGTACAGATGTTGCATGTTTTAGCTCATTTACTTAAAATTGTTTATACTTAGTGGCACTATTTTCCACAGCATACCACCTGTTTTTGAAGTTGACCAACTACCTTTGGTTTCCATTCATTTTTATCTGTGTTGCAGGTTTAGGTAGTTGAATGTAGTTCAACACTCAAACACAGCATTGTAACTATTAAACTGCTACAATGGCAAAAAAAACCAACCCATATAATGTAAATAATAAATATAATAATAGATATATGTCACACATATATATGATACAACATAAGAATTAGTTGGTTCTTCTCTTTGTATCATTATATAATATGGACTGTTGGTTTGGCAAAATAAGTAACCTAATACTCACTTGGGTTATGCAAAATGTTCTGACATTTTACAGACATGATAACAGACTACAATAAAATACACTCATAGTAACCGAGCAACGGTAATCAATAAAGTTGCAGCCCTAGATTATGTCATACAAAGCACCACGGCGCACAGTCCAAAAATGCTATAAACTGCGTGAAAGAGCAGTGGTCCAGGCAATATTTTCTGAATGAATTTTGAAAATCAGTTGTAGACTTGCCTCATTAATTTTAATGTGTGCTTCACTTTAGTGTTGCAATTTTGTGGCTGTAGTATGTAGGAAAATATCAGATCATGACTCGTGGAATCAGTAGATACTTAATACTGAATACTTCCGGTTTGGGAGCACCCTCTTTGTAGATAAACGT